>ML788837.1:394524-417402 GCA_009831015.1 Picea engelmannii
GGAGGTACCCAATGGGAATGTAGTTATGTGTTATTAGTGGAAGTCATTTAATATATGAGAATGTGGTCATTCAATGTAAGGTGGACTAGGTCCACTATATTAATAAAGGCCACTATGGTAGTTGGATGTAATAAATGTGAGAATACTCTCTAGAAGGTTCCTAGGAGATAGGGAGAGCTATATAAAGAAGTCTAGGCAATGTAATGAAATATAGTGAAGAATATTGTGATTGTACAAGCAAGGATTATTTGAGGAGTTTTATCCTTCCATAAGGATTAATATATGGTGTTACCCTACCTCAAGGGTTTTCTCTATTTCTTGTGTTCATGTTATGGTGAATGGTTTATGGTTTATTCTTGGTATTATTGAAGTATATTTTCAGATCTGGTATAGGTACTTAACAGTGATCAAGAATAAGAGTTTAACTATTGAGCCTCATCAATGCACTCTATGCGGATGAATTCGACTGCACTCTATGAAAGAATCTCCTGGCTCAAACAGAGAAACAATTGAAACTCATTATCTTCTCTCTCAGACTTCAGTTAAACCTCTGAAATCACATGCACAGCATATTCAAAAGAAAATGCATACAAGGAAAACAAAACATTCATGAGCACATAAGCAACATACCCACAGAGAAACAACACCAGACATGAATTGAATCAAAGACTCTCCTCTATTAACTCAAATTTGTACATGGGTATTCTTCACAAGTTCTCTGCTTGTTCTTCTCTTCTGAATGCTTGATAATAATACAATGTACAAACGAGGGTGCCTATATTCTGTTTGCCTTCTCAAATTCTACAACTATCAAATCTATAATTAAATTTCCTATCTAACAGCATTAAGTTTATTAAATGCCTCAGCTACCTAAGGACGAGAGATTAAAGGCTCAAGGTCCATTTACATATACAAAGTGCGCTTCTTTATGAATGACTTCAAAAAAGAGCGGCGTAACAATTTCCAAATCATTTCAAAATATATACTGGCGCTATCCAGCTGTCCTTTCTGTTCCACGCACTGGCTCGCTTGATGAGTTGTGGATGCTCCTGCATCATACTCCTCGGCTTGAAAAATTTCATGGGCTCTTGTCCATGAGCTCCTGCACGGTGTGTCCATGCTTCTGTATCATCGCTTCGGTCTCCCAGCTGGCATCTTCCACTGGGTGATTCTTCCATTTCACCAGGTACTCAAAATATTGCTTTCGCCTACTCTTCCTTCCGACTTGCTTGTCCAGTATGCACTCCATCTGCGGCTTCTCTGCAACTGGTAATTGCTTCTGCCACTGAATTACTGCTTCCTCAATTCTGGTCTCTGTTTCTCCAGCCCTGTATGGGTATAAATCCGAAACATTGAATATCGGAGATATCCCGATGCCTTCTGGTAACTCAAGCTCATATGCATTCTCCCCGAATTTCTTCAGGACTTTGCATGGCCCAATTTTCTTCACTTTGAGCTTGTTATATGTTCCCCTTGGGAACCTCTCTTTCCTCAGGTGCACTAGAATGAGATCACCAACTTCCAACTGAAGTTGTCTCTTCCGTTGGTCAGCTCTGCGCTTATACTCTTGATTGGACTTCATCAGTCGCTGCTTCACTTGACTGTGAAGTTCCTGCATCGCCTCAGCGAACTCTTTTGTGCTGGCACTACTAGTCGCATTCTGTTCTGACTCCCTGAGTTTAGAAACTCCCCTTGGCTGTGTTCCATATAAAATCTGGAATGGACTTTTTCCCGTACTCCAATTCACCGAATCGTTGTATGCGAACTCTACCTGTGGTAATATCTGGTCCCAACTGTTGTGGTGCTCTGTCACCAAGCTTCTCAATAGATCCCACAGACTTCTGTTCACCACCTCTGTTTGCCCATCCGTCTGCGGATGATATGCTGAACTAAACGCCAGATTAGTTCCCAGGTTCTTCCATAGCGTCCTCCAAAAACGTCCTATGAACTTGGTATCCCTGTCCGAGACTATGCTTCTCGGTAATCCATGTAGTCTAACAACCTCTTTGAAAAACAAGTTTGCGATGTGGGTCACATCGCTGGTCTTCTGGCATGGTATAAAATGTGCCATCTTCGAAAACCTATCCACCACCACAAAGATGGAATCAACCCCTCTCTGCGTCCTCGGCAAACCCAATACAAAATCCATGCTAATGGACTCCCATGGTCTCTCGGGTATGGGTAATGGCTGATATAACCCTGTATTATGCTTTATACCTTTTGAATGTTGACAAATTCGACACCTGTCAACAAACCTTTTTCCATCTGCTCGCATGCCCGGCCAAAAATACGATTCGCTCAGCTTGGCGAATGTTTTATCATGTCCAAAATGACCTGCTAATCCTCCACTATGCTTCTCCTTGACCAAATTCTCCCTCATGGAGCAAATTGGAATACATAGTCGATTGCCTCGAAACAGCAATCCATCCTGGATCATGTAATCTATCCATGGAATCTGATCTCTGAGAACTGGATTCTCAGCTGCATCGTATGCTTCTCCGAAGTCTGCATCACCTGCATACATGTCCTTCAGATTTTCAAAACCCAAGGTCTTGACTTTGAACTCCTGCAGCAACAAACATTTCCTGCTCAAAGCATCAGCCACTTTGTTAGCAGTTCCTGAAATGTGTTTGATCACAAACGTGAAATTATGCATATACTCTACCCATTTTGCATGTTTCTGGTTCAACTTATCCTGTTTACTCACAAACTGCAATGCATGATTATCGTTGTACAGAACAAATTCCTTGGGTATCAAGTAATGCCTCCACTTCTTTAATGCCTGTATGATGGCATAAAACTCTTTATCATATGTGGAGTATTTCAGCTTTGCTTCATCCAGCTTCTCACTGAAATATGCCATTGGCCTGTCATCCTGACTCAAGACCCCTCCGACGGCATATCCACTGGCATCACATTTCACTTGAAATGTCTTTCGAAAATCAGGCAACACCAGAATTGGTTGCTCTGTGATCTTTCGCTTCAACAGATTGAAGCTTCTTTCAGCCTCTGTTGTCTAGTGAAAAGTCTTGTGTCGCTTCTTCACTGTGTCCATCATTGCGGCGCTAATTCCACTGAAATTCCTGATGAATTTTCTGTAGAAACTAGCCAAACCATGGAAGCTTCTCACCTCGAAAACATTTCTCGGTGATGGCCAATTTTTAATCACTTCCACCTTTTCAGGATCCATCTTCAACTCATTCGCTGAAATAACAAAACCCAAATAAATGAGCTCTGTCTGCATGAAAGAACACTTCTTCATGTTGACCAACAGCTTCTCCTACTGCAGTCTTCTCATTACCATGGCCAAATGCTTCAAGTGTTCAGCCTTTGTTTTACTGAAAATCAGTATATCATCCAGATATACGACAACAAACTTCCCGATGAATTCCCTCAGGACTTCATTCATCAGCCTCATGAATGTGCTCGGCGCATTTGTTAAACCAAACGGCATGACCAGCCATTCGTACAAACCCTCGTTTGTCTTGAATGTTGTCTTCCATTCATCACACTCTCTCATGCGAATCTGGTGATATCCGCTTTTCAAATCAATATTTGAAAAATAATTTTCCCCACTCAGGCAATCCATCAGATCATCCATTCTCGGTAGTGGAAATATGTACCTGATGGTGATTTTATTAATCGTTCTGGAGTCTATACACATTCTCCAGCCTCCATCCTTTTTTGGACTTAGTACTGTTGGAACAGCACACGGACTCAGACTCTCTCTGACCAGTCCTTTATCCAGCAGATCTTGTACCTGCCTTTTGACCTCCTCATTTTCCTGCAGCGTCAATCTATATGCATCTTTATTCGGCAAACTAGCTCCGGGTATGAGATCTATGTGGTGACTCACACCCCGCATCGGTGGTAATGAACGAGGTAGTTCGTCCATGATGATATCAGCGAACTCTCCCAACAGTTCCTGAATCTCTTCTGGTAAGTCATCCACTCTTGTGCTAGTCAGGACAATTCTCGGCTTCCTGACCACAAAGAATTGTGGATCTTCTTTCTTCTCCATCTCTGTGAGAAGCTCTTTCCCACTCATGAGAAGTATCGTGTTGCTTACTTCCGTTTTCACCTCCTTATCTTTTATCGGAAGCAATTTATGTGTCATCCCATCCTTCTCCAAGGTGTAGGTGTTCATCCTCCCATCATGAACAACATTTCGGTCATACTACCATGGTCTACCCAATAATACATGACAGACATCCATGGGAATGACATCACACAGAATTTTATCTCTATATTCACCCATTTTAAATTCAACCAAGCATTGTTTGGTAACACTTACTTGGTGTCCTTTCTGCAGCCATGATACTTTGTATGGACTCGGGTGATTGGTCGTCCCCAGCTCTAATTTCTCCACCATCTCGGTCGAAACGAGATTGTCGGTGCTTCCGCTGTCCACTATGACCTTGCATTTCCAACCCTTGGTCTTGCACGTGGTCCTGAACAGTCTGGTTCTCTGAGCTGTGTCCTCCACCTCTTTCTCAGGTGTCAAGAGAACTTTATGCACCGTCAGTGACTTCCCACTTCCGGTGTCCTCATTCTCAACATCACGCCCCTGCGCCTCAGTGATGTGAGCTTCTCCTCTGTCCAGTTTCCTGTCTGGACAATCAACAGCTTTGTGTCCATCCTTCCCACATGTAAAACATGTGACGATTCCTCTTGTTCCTCTACCTCGACCTCCAGTATGAGGAAGAGTGTTCGCATCAGCATAACCTCCACCCTGCTCTGTATGTTGTCTCCTCGACTCAGCATATTGCTGCCTCTGTTGTGAGGTTCCACCTCTCTCAATCTTACCCTGAGGTTTCTGCCATTCCTCCTTGGGCTTCTGAGTTCTTTCTTGGGCAACTGCCTTGCCTCTGGGCTGACTTCTGTCTTTCCCTCGCTGACCTTGCTTACAGCTCAGCTTCTCCTCGGCTTTCAGAGCCATCTGGTAAGCATCTTCCACCGTCCTGATGGTCAGCATGCTTAACTCATCCTAAATGCCATACCTTAAACCATTCAGATATCTTGCCACCTTCTCATCATCGCTCTCCCGATGACCTGTTCAGATATTGAGTCTGTAAAACTCCTCGGTGTACTCCTTCACCGTCATCAACTTCTGCCTCAGGTTCTACATTCGCCTGAACAGAGTGATCTGATAATCTCTGGGGATGAATTTTGCTTTCATCTTAGCAATCATCCTATCCCAGCTCTTGATCTTCTGTTTGCCTTTGGAATGCCTATCCGCCTGTATCTCGTCCCACCATAAGGCTGCATGTCCTTTTAGCTTCGTAACAGCATGCCTTACCTTCTTGTCCTCTTCGATATCCTCATAATCGAAGTAGGTGTCAAGAGCTCGGATCCAATCCAGCAGCTCTTCTGCATCCAGGATTCCTTCGTAAGCTGAAATGTCCATCTTGGTCTTTGAACTCATCCGGACGATGGCTTTGATCAATCGCTCGGTGGATGCATCCTCTGCTGTGACCTCTCCTTCATCATGTCCAGTTTCCTCTTCCACCTCGGAATCACTGAACTCTCCAGCGCCGACTCCGCATCTCTGCGTTGTCTCCATCTCCTCAAGCCTTGCTCGGAGATCTGTCATCTGGCACTCCATTTCCGGGTTTCCTGCTGGCCTACCCCTTCTTCACGCATCCCTGTCTTCTCGATCAGGTGACTGCCTTTCTCTTCTCGGTGGCATGTTGAATTCTTCTCCCTCTCTGCTACTGAAAGCAAAGATGTCTTCCCGCTTTGATACCACTTGACGCGAGTCGCGGCCCTTACGGTCCAACCGCTCTCACCGGGATCTTCTTCTTCTCTGGCCAAAGAGTTGTATTTCTATTCAATCCCGTATCGAAACTGTTCCGCACCCACAGGATGCTCTCCTTACGATCTCCCTTGGGCCTATCGGGAAATCAGAATTCACGATATCGCGAATTCTATGCTCTCGTGCCTTATGCCTTACGAATCCCCGAACCCTGATATGGTCAATCGCTGACTTTCTCCCCTTCTATCGTCGGAGATTTCCCTATTGGGATATCGCTACTCGCGATGTCAACAGATTGGATTCCCAAACTCTAAATCCCGATGTGTCGATTCTCCGATGGCACTTGTCCCAGTACTGACGCCTGGACCCTACACACCTGTAGCGATCGAGAAATCGTCGGTCGGGAATTCGCGATTTCTATTGCCACAATCCACAGGACCTTTCAAGTCCCAAACCCCGATATGCGGTGACACCTGTCAATACTAAATGATACCACGGTGGGACCCATCGCAACTCGGAGTTTCGTGAGTTCTCTGTGACTCTTTCTATGCCAAGAATTGCGAAGTGTCGAACCCCGACTCTCCGGGATCTCGCGACACATGTCCCCTGTCGATCAACGCCTCCGATGTGATCGGGAGATCGTCGATCGCGATTTCAACAGTTATGAAAATCTTTCCTCCGGAAAACCCGATATGTCGAGTCCCGATAAGCTTTAATTCCTTCCTGTACCTAAGGGTTAAATCCCTCACAGCTTCTCCCAGACCAAACGATCAACGGGATTTCACGATTCTCCTCCGCGAACTATGGCCATCGATTCTTCTCCTTGGGGAATCCTTCGGCTCCAAAGCTCCATTCTGTTCAAACCTTCTCCTGGGTTCTTCTCCCAAGAATCACGAAGGAACTATCCCTCTTGAGCTCGTCAACTCTGCTCCCTCAGAGACTTTGCGCGTGCTTTCCATGCTTGACCCTCAGCAACTCTTGAAGTGTTGAGTCTTCTAGAGCCTGTGCACTTCCTGCAACAGTAGTCCCTAGCTCTCTCTGCTTAGATTCACAACTAAGACTAATTCTAGCCTGCGCACACCTTGCATGGCTCTGCCAACCCAAATCAACTTCTGGGTGATCGAGAATAAGAGTTTAACTGTTGATCCTCATCAACGCACTCTATGCGGATGAATTCGACTGCACTCTATGCAGGAATCTCCTGGCTCAAATAGAGAAACAATTGAAACTCATTCTCTTCTCTCTCAGACTTCAGTTAAACCTCTGAAATCACATGCACGGCATATTCAAAAGCAAATGCATACAAGGAAAACAAAACATTCATGAGCACATAAGCAACATACCCACAGAGAAACAACACCAGACATGAATTTGAATCAAAGACTCTCCTCAATTAACTCAAATCTGTACATGGGTATTCTTCACAAGTTCTCTACCTGTTCTTCTCTTATGAATGCTTGATAATAATACAATGTACAAAGGAGGGTGCCTATATTCCGTTTTCCCTCTCGAATTCTACAACTATCAAATCTATAATTAAATTTCCTATCTAACAACATTAAGTCTATTAAATGCCTCAGCTACCTAAGGACGAGAGCTTAAAGGCTCCAGGTCCATTTACATATACAAAGTGCACTTCTTTATGAATGACTTCAAAAAAGAGCGGCGCAACAATTTCCAAATCATTTCAAAATATATGCTGGCGCTATCCAGCTGTCCTTTCTGTTCCACGCGCTGGCTCGCTTGATGAGTTGTGGATGCTCCTGCATCATCTTTCAACCATATCGAATGTTCTCCAAGGATTTGAGCTCTTCAACTTGATATTTTGAAAGAGTCCCTTCATCTAGGACTTGAAACAGGGCCTTGAGTTGTTTCTATATGTCCAATAAGGTCCTTTATCTTCTTTCCTTCCAAATGGGAACCCATTTTTTGATTGAATCTTTTAAATTTTTTAGACTTGAGGTGAACTGAGACATCAATGGTTCCGGTTTTTGGGGACTTAACTTAACCCATGAAACAGAGACCAACTTCCTAAAGTCCTCATATTTGATCCCTACCTTGCTAATTTTCATAGGGGCTGGAGGGGATTCTATATGTGAACTCCACTACAAGGTTATCAAAATATGGTCTAAATTTCCTCCTACTTCCATTGATGATTTAAATCTTAGGTTCATTTGGAAGAAAGCCTCGGAAACCAAGAAATGGTCCAAACGTTTCATCACTTCCTCAGCTCCGGTTCTAAAATTTCTCCAAGTGGGAGCTAGCTTGATAGGCTCCAGGTCGATGAGATTTGAGTTTTACAAAAAGGAGGAAAAGAAACACTTTTGTCAGTCTTCCCTAGGATTTGTCCCCCATACCTCCCTGAGGGAGAGGGTAAAGTTTAGGTCCCCTCCTACTATCATATCAAGGTCTGAGAAGACTCTGTACTATTCATATATTCCCAAAATAAAACACGAGCATAGTAGGGACCATAAATGTTGAAAACTGAAAAAGAAAATTCAAGATTTATGTGCTTTAGATTTATAGAAATGGATGTTTTCACTTACGAGGAGGACATAGCCTGGAAGTCAGAGCTCCATCCTGAAATGAGACCGCTAGATAGACCATCAATGTTAGTATATAAAAGGACCAGTTCTTAATCCATCTACTGAACAAATTCCTCTCCTTTTCTCCTCGACACATTGTCTCCTCGATTAGAATGATGTTCGGGTTCATACTCAAGAGAAGGCACTTGAGAGCCAATTGTTTCGAGGGGCCCCCTACCCCTCTACAATTGAAATATAGGATCATCATCATGCCCTTGTGAGAAGGGAATTTCCCACTCTAAGGGCCCTTTTGATGGTAGCTTGAGTTCCTTTTCGAATTTTTGTGGTAGCTTTTTCCTGGGATTTGGTGAGGTGTGATTTCCTTCCCACCTGTGAAGAAGGGGGAGGGTCAAGCGCCAAACCTCCATTGGAGGAAAATGGAGCCAGTGACCTTGGTTTTGAATGAAGGGTATAACCTTTGATCTCGGGAGGGGAAGAGTCAGGTGACCTATGGGGAGAAGATAAGGAGCAGAGGGGAAGGTCTCTTATCAGAAACCTTAGACGGGGGCTGAGGAGAGGGAACCTTCTCATTAAAGGGGACAAGAGAGAGTTTTATAAGAGAAGGGGTTTCGGGCTTCTTTTCAGGGGAAGGGGAGAGTGAGAGACACCCATAGGGGAATGTTTAAGGGAGCAATTTCCAAGGGCACAGAGGGTAATTCATGAGGGGCCACCAAAGGAGAACCTGATTCTTGAATATTGAGAAAATAAGGGGAGGGAGTAGAGGCAGATAAACCCTTACCTGAACCAGAATTTCAGTTGACCAGGTCTCCCAGTGCCTCACTCGCCACAGCCACTTTTGTTAGTTCAATGAGAAACTCTTATTTTTTGCCTTCCAGGGAGACTGCTTCCACTGTTTTTTCCAACCTTTAGGTTGATTTTGTTCTCCATACTTTGTGGTTAAACTGGATTACGGGAGCCACTCACGAACATTGGGCCCTGAAATGCCCAATATTGTGACACCCATGACACCTGAATGGTATCCTACATTAGTCGACCTTTTGATGCCAAATCTTCTATGAGAATATAATGTCGATGCCCCTACTAACCCTTCCCTTAAATAAACTTCTACCATTATCTAGGCCCATCGCTAATCTTTTTCCGATGCCTAGTTAGGGTCAATTTTAATGAAAGTGCCCAAATGATTATCAATTGCTTCCAGAGCTTCACACAACCAGAAGGCCAAAGGTAACCCAGGCAGTATCGCCCAAACCTTTGTCATAGACATAGATTCCTTTGCAGGGTCAAATTCAATTGTCCAAGGTTTAAGAATTAGGCCAGAAGGTCCCCGAGACCATTCTTTCTTCCAAATACATTCACAATCTTCATTAGATAGGAACAGAAAAGAGAACCATCCTCTTGACAAGAAGTGGATTTCTAGAGTGTGCCCTGATAAAGGTTTCCACTGTTGCTCCATCTAGGCTTCCAATGCCTTTTCCCTTGGGGACTTCCCAATAAACCTACCGACTAACAGTTTTCCAATATACTGCGATACTTTTGAAATCGAAATGTCTTCCTCGACCACCATTTTGATGGGGACCTTTTCCTTAATACACCTCATTGCTTTTTTCCTGCACTTGCCTTTCACAAACTCTGGTGGTAGTTCCTTTCCTCCTCCTTTCTCCTTTACCTTGGAATCAAAGGGAGGATCAACAATGTTATGGACCTTTTGGAGGGGTAGGTTATTCTCTGCCAACTGTTTAGAAGAATTAACACTAGGTGAAACCCTTTCCTGGTCACCTTCCGCTTTGCTGAAGTCTTTTTCTTCCTCTTCGCCCAAGTCGAGATTGATCTCTTGATTCTTTCCACATAAAGAGTCATGTAAATGGTCAGACTGAGTGTCAGTTTCCAAGAAATCTTCACGTAAGGCAAAAATTCGTGGGCCTGGTGGGCTCTCTTCATAATCCATTAGTTCCACTTCCTCTTCCCCCATGTGTCATGGCCATGTGATAACCCTTTCCTCTCACGTGAATAGAAGGGAAGAAGCTATGGACTCCAACACATAATAGGGGATAGGGATCATCGAAAGGAGGATGGGGCCAGGGTTAGGGATACGTGACATGGGAAAAGGTAAGAGGGGAGGAAAGGTATTGTGGCCCTCCATTGAGAGTTACGTGTCATGACACATTGTGAAAAGCTTGAGACCGCAGAGAATCCTCCCCCTAGATTCAATGAATAAAATGTTGGGTGATATTATTTTTTAATAGAAGATTCATAAATTTGTATTAGAGTAGAAGGTTGTGAAACCATTTCATTTAAAGTTTATATATCAAAATGTATTATTATTCTCTATATTTGGTATTTTACTTTTAATTAAATAAATTTCATATATTATAATAATTGGATAATATAAATTAATAAAATCTTTGGAAAAATAAAATATTAATAAAATATAGTAATTGTGATTTTAGTAAACAATTGTATTATAACTTTGTCTTGTAATCATTGAATAATAATAAAATTTAAAAATAACATTATTATAAAATCATCATCATTGTTATTAGTGAATAATTATGTTATAAGGATATTATTATAATATATGAAAAAGTGAATACATATCTAATAAGTAGACTTGTTTGATGGCAGACGGGGCTCTATCGCTAGGGTTTCCCTAGATGCATCCCTGCTCACAGGCATCTCCTCTTCCTGTTGTTGCGTCCCCCTCACTTGGGCTCGATGGACATTTGGAGTTTCTTCCTAGTGGTGGTCGTGCTCCTCTAGAGCGGAGCGGATCTCGACTTCTTTTTTCTTCTTCTGGTGTATTGTATGGCCGCGACGCTCTCTCTAGAGCAGATCTAGTCTTGTGATTCTTTTGGTGTGCGACTATGGATAGTTTTTCATTCTGGGTAGAGTTTTCATCCTCGCTTGGCCTATGTAGTCTACTATGGTGGCTGCCTTCACTATCTCTCTTGTCTCCTCGGAGTTTCGGACCAACCTCTCATGGTTTTTGTTAGTGATAGGGATGTGGTTCATCATTGGTGAGGGTTGCATGTGCTCGTGGTGCTACTCTTCTAGCCACAGCATCTCCCATGGCCCTTTCCCTTCGTGGGTTTGGTTGTTAGTCGGAGGCTCCTTGCAGTTGATGGTCGCGTACTCATTATGCAATTTTTTTCTTCCTGGATGTTATCCAGGGATTTTTATTCGGTGGTCACACTCTCCCATGATCGGATATTGTAGTGGTTGCTGGGGTTTTTGCTTCTTTCTGATGGTTGGGTCAGAGCTTTGAGGTCCATTTTTTGGGTGTTTAGTGTTGATCTATGGAGTTGGATCAACACTTTGAGGTCCTTACTTGGGCGTGCAGTTTTTGGATTCTTTCCTTGGTTGGGTTAGAGATTTGAGGTCCATCTTTTAGGCATGCAGTGTTGATTTGTGGAGCTAGATCAGCACTTTGAGGTCCTTTCTTGGGCGTGTAGTTTCTGTCTTTTTTCCTTTAGATGCAGGGTATTTCCTAGTTCATATTTTTGTAACGTTACTCAATCGCTTAGTGGCTTCTTTTTTCTGCACTCTTTACCCTTGATCGGGGCATGCTTCAGGCACCTTTAAAATGTAATTTGGTTCTCTTTGGATGAATAAAATTACACTTTTTTCCAAGGAAAAAAAATTATAATATATGAAAAAGATATAAATATTCAAATCACAATCATTTCACTCATCAAGCGATTTCATAAAGGTAAAGTTAAATATTAAATGGCAACTCTAAATTTAAATGAGTGATACATCTCAAATTTAACTTAAAAACAAAGAAATCATTAACAATGTTTGTCATTAGCATACTAATAATATGTTTTATAAATTAAACAGCAACAACAACAACAACCACAACATTATATGAAAAACATAATATACATGAGCGATATACATATGAATATACATGTCAAACATACATCTCAACAAAATCTGCAATAAACATGTCATATATAGATCTTAAGTCAAATATAAAACAATCAATATACATGTCAATCAATACCACTACTATCTAGGTCCACCACTAGAGTCAGATGCATCGGTGTCTTTGCTACTTGAGGTAGAGCCTTTATCAAGACCAACTATATTGGAAATAAATGTATACAAATGTGCACTATCAAATGTCTCTCTATCAAGATCATCATGTGCAGCAATACCCAATGTGAACGTAGTGTCCAAAGCATCAAAAGCTTATGAAACATGTGGAGGAAGAGGAAGAGGAGAGGGATCACTGGATGATGACACATGTGGAGGAGAAGGACAAGGATTTGTGGATGGTGACACAAGTGGAAGGAGAGGAGGAGATCATTGGAATATGGTGATGCATGTGGAGGAGAATAAAGAAGAGGAGGAGGAGGATTAGACTTGGATGTAGATTTAGACACATGTGGAGGGGATGCAGGAGGCGAAGGAGGATCGGACACGGATGCAGATGCGAGTTAAGACACATGTGAAGGGGAAGAAAGAGTGAGGGGAGGATCAAACATGGATGCAGGTTCAAACACATGTGGAGGGGAAGCAAGAGGATGGATAGATGGTGCAACCGAGTCATGTGGAGGAAAATCGAGAGGAGGAGGAGGGCCATGTGGTGGAGTAGAGGATGTGGATGGCTATGTTGATGAGCTAGATGGAGTGGGATAATGAGAACCACCCCTCAATGTCTCGATGAGGTGGACGACACCAAGAATATGACGCATCAACAATGTCATCTCACGAGGAAAAATCCTCCATATCGTAAAGAGATCATGTACCCATAATATGTCTCTAATGGGTGCGAGACTGGGTACCACTCTGTGACTAGTCATGACACCGCATAATTGATCTGCCACCTCTATCGAGATTCTCTGATATGGCCTGTGTGGCATGTGGGGTCTTTATACTAGAGGTTGGTCCTTTTTCTCCTCTATCACCTCATCCTCGTGTTGGGGAGGCTCATCCCCAACGTATGTGTCAATATCTACAAAACAATAGATACTAATAATAAGATAACTCAAACAAAATGTTACAATAAATTACGTGTGCATTAAATAAGACATAAAAAGATGCAACTAGATTTATCTAAACATAATGATAATATTACCTCTCTCATATGTTGGCTCGACTATTGTAAATCAAATGTTTGAACATGCTCTCTGATCCATCCACGTGTACGGGTACTATAAAATATCGAGGATAGGATTTCCCTCGCTAGCCAATGAATCACATACATCCCTATCGATCGGAGAAATGGGAAACTCAAACTAGCCCTTCTTAGGCATCAAATACCCCCACATGTGCATACGTGTATCAAGCATGGGCCTAACAGGAAAGCAGGGTACTACTGGCTTAGTGGCATGAACCCTCTAAAAAAATAGTGTAAATAACTTTGGCGTGAATGGGAATAATCTTGTCCCGTGTAAAACATCACGACAATGATGTAATGAACGACAAAATTGTCTCAAACAAATCTTCGGCCACATAATCAATCAGGGCCTATGCAATAAACTATATACAGAATACAACATAGAGCAACTTATTCACTACCCATTAGAGCTATATTGTGAAAATGCTGAGAGAATAATACAAATGGACCTAACATCCTCTCTACCAAATGAACTTATTCGCAGTTGACCACCACGAACCTGGAACTCTAAAGAGGAATGAACCTCTGAATGGACATATCTCTGCACATATTCCAGCTAGGTCTCTCATGCAACACCAAGAGGTAGCGCAAGAAAATGGGGCAAATCCTCCCCCCTCCTAGACAACCCAGTGATGAAATATACATCCTCCTTTGTGGGATGATGCCATAGATAGGGACCGACCCTAAACCCTTGTCTTCCATGATCCCAACAACAAATCAATTGTTGTAACAACAAATATTTCCCCAAAAGCGATGTACCCTCATGATAAAAATTAAGGAGGACAACATCCATCAAAAGGTCAACTATCGGCTATGAAATATGGTGAGGGAACAACTCCTTCTCCCTCTTCACAGCCTCCCACTCACTCACAAATGTGTGCATATTGACTTGTTGTTGTTGATGTTTCTATGGCTCTAATCGTCATCGTCTTTGATTCACATACAAATATTATTAAGCACATATGTATAGATAAAAGAAACACATGTATAAATGACGTGTATTAAAAAAATCTAAAATAGTAACCAACATGCCTCAAACAGAACATAGGCCCCGCCGACAGTGCACAATATCAGACAAACAACACCGCCATGTGATGTTCTTACTAATATGCACTAGTGCCATGTTTCTTGTCGCACCACCATGTATTTTAGCGGTGCGTCCCATAATACGCACTGCATTGATAAATTGTGAAATAATTGACCTAGTGTTGTGCTCTTTACGACACTAGTGCATTGTTTATACCTAAAGGCATCACTAGGTTATATTGTTTCATCGCAAATTAAGCGGTGTGATGTGTCAATATGAACACACCGGTGCAGCCATGTTATTGTAGCATCAACATTACATTTTATGGTATGTTGGATTGTATAGAGCATTGATAACAAGGCATCTAATGAAACGCCCCAACATTCAAAACTGTACCATATTTTCTCAGTGCAATTCTTTTAACTGCACCAATTCATTTCATTAACAAAGGCACACCACAACGCTAAAATTTATGGTACACAAAATCGTCGATGCCCTTTGTTAAACAAAAAGCACCGATGCACCAGTTTTACCAGAGCACCGACATGATGTCTAGCAATGTGTTCTATTACTAACGCACTATTAATGAGGCTTCACAGAAGATGAACTGTGATGCTTATTTTCAAAACCTGTTGCGGTGCATACTATTATCATTTATGCATCAATGCTCCATGATTATTGTCGCAATGCCATATATTGCAGCGATGTGTCTAATAAGTAGCACCACTCTAATAGATTATTAAAAATTTGTCCTGGTGTTGTTGCCTTTACAACATTGGTGAGTTTCTTGGACTGATCGGCACCGCTAGGTTAAATTGCTTTATCGCAACTATAGCGGTGTGGTGTGTTACTATTAACACATTAGTTGATCCAAATGGATCCAGGAAGACCTAAAAATTAAATTTCTCAGAATCGGACAAAACCAACATCGTTGTGTCGGGCTTGTCACACCGATTCCGACCATGTATTTTTTTTTTTTAAATGGACATCGTATGCGAAAGTTATCGCTTTCTGATCGATTTCCCAGATAGGTAAAAAGAATCAAAGTCAAAGTCAAAGTCAGTTGATGACGTCAGCAGTACAGATGATGACATCATGATGATATCAGCATGACATATGGAAGCACTAGGAGGTGACACATGTCACTCATTTTTATCATTTTCAGGTGTGATGTGGACCAATAAAAAAAGTGACACGTGGCATTGTATGTATGTTGACGTGGCAGTACGGAAGGATGATGTTACACTATATGGAATGTTGACGTGGTAGTATGGAAGGTGATGTGGCAGTATGGATGTTGACATGGTAGGTGACGTGGTAGTACAAATTTTGACATGGCAGTATGGAAGGCTGACGTGGCATTGTACAGAATGTTGATGTGGCGGTACGAAAGGTTGACGTAGCACTGTACGGAAGGTGACATGGCAGTACGGATGTTGACATGGCCGCTGACTGGGTAGGTGATGTGGCAGTATAGATGTTGGTGTGGGATGCTGACTGGGCAGGTTGACATGGCTCGGGCCAATTATTGGGTGACACATGGCCCAATCAAAGGGCGCCATGTGGTAGCCCGAATTTGCCCAATGTGGGCTAGGTCAAATTTTTAGGGCCCTAGTCACAAGGGGCGCCATACGAACAGGAGCCCAATATTTGGGGGTTGCACCTGTTATGCTAAATTTGTCGGATTTGGCCAAATTTGAAGAATTTAACCAAATCTGGGCTTGATTTTAGTGGATTTTTTCCTAGAAAATGGGATCTACGCCCAGAAAGAGGGGGGAAGTTGGGATTTCGACCCCCAACTCAAATTATGTATAATCAATGCATGATTGAGTGTTTTTTCAAGTTCAAAGATAGCAAAATGATGAAGAAATTGTGAATATCAAGTCATTCTTATGTAGAGAAGCCATTGAGGAAGCAAACTTTGGAGGCCATTTCCAGGAGCTACACTCAACCTTTTTCAGTGCTGTCAGTTGTGTTGGATTCTTGAGATCGAGAAAAACACAACCAAACCAATTTTTAATCCATTTGATTCATTTATGATGTACTTTTAAAACATTGAATATTAATAAGAAAGCCTCCCCCACTGAGACAAAGGCCCAGAGACGTAGGCAACCTTGTCAAACTACGTTAACAATCTTGGCATTATGGTTTGTTGTTCTTAATGTTTACTTTTTGTTATGTATTCTTTATGATGGCTGCAAAATTCTTTCATTAAGATCTTCTTCCTCATTTAATTTTTTGAATGGTAATTTAACACATGCTTAAAACTCAACCAAGTCTTTACAAGATTCATTTACGGATCAAGTGGTATCAGAGCAGGTTAACAGTTGGTTGTTTGAGTTTGCATGATTACCAGGGAAAAGCTAAGTCATGGTGAAGGCGAGCTTATAGAAGGGTATCCTGAGATTGGATCGAGAAAGAGGGCATATCAAAGTGAGAAGATGGAATCGGAAGAAGGAATATCTTGGAACAAGATAGATTTTCAAAAGACTTTCTTTGCCATGTCAGAGACAGTAAAGGTCTTATATGATGATTACTTGGAATGGAAAAGGCCTTTTCAAGGGGAATCCTCAAAACAAGACAAAAGTGAAGAAGGAGAGGACCCTCCTAAAACTCCTCCTTCACCTCCTTCATCTTCATCTTCTTCTTCTTCAAGTACAAGTGCAACTTCTACTGCAAGAAAACATTCTCATAAACATAAGCATGACATGCCATTACTTAAGCTTGATGTAAAATTCGAATTGCCCATGTATGATGGGCAAGTCAATGTTGAGAGGCTTGATAATTGGGTCAGACAAATGGAATTTTATTGCAGTGTGCAACAAATCGAAGATGAGGCAACCCAAATCAAATTGGCATCACTTCGTCTTGCAGGCACAACACTCATCTGGTGGCAAAGTAAGTTGCAACATGGTACGTAGCAAGTCGGTAATGTATTTCCATCATGGAAAGATTTTGTTTCTGCACTTAGAAAGCAGTTTTATCCTTTGGGTTATAAGGAAAAGGATTTAATTGAATGGCAAAGTTTTAAACTAAGAAAAGGACAAATGGTGCAGGAATACACGGAAGAATTTCGTAAAATGGAATTAATGTTAAATATTCCATTACATACATAAGAAACTCTTATGAAGTATATAGGAGGTTTACCTACACATATTTATAACATTGTATTTATGTTTGGACCTACTAATCTTGATGAGGTTTATGTTCAAGCAACGTATATTGAAGCATGGAAAACAGGAGTAGGTGTATCGGGGGAATCGTCTTCAAGGAAGGAATACAAAAGAAAGGGGAATGGAAAGAAAGAAAGTTCAGCGATCATGAAGGAAGAGAAGCTCTCTTGCAAGCATTACAAGAAAGAAGGGAACGATGAGGACCATTGTTGGCAATTGCATCTAGAAAAGAAACCGAAGTGATTCAGAGAGAGGAAAGGGAGGCAAATAGTTGCAACAACACGACCAAAAGACTTGGGGTATGATTCAAGTGATGAGAATAAGATCACAGTAGTTGGCTTGACAGGTAAAATTGGTGATGGATATGATTCTAGAAGTAAATTGTTTCATATAAGGGTCATAATGAAACATACTAAGATCGATTCATTGATAGATAGTGGATCTCAATCCAACTTGATTTCAGAGGAAGTGGTTAAGAAATTGGGATTAAACACTAAGATGCATCACAAACCCTATTCACTTAATTAGACAAGTAAAGATAACAAATTGTCCATAACAAAGCAATGTACCATAAAGTTTGCAATTACATTTAAGTATGTGGATGAAGTAACATGTGATGTGGTGCCACTAGAAACATGTGGAATGGTCTTAGGAAGCCCTTATTTATACGATCGCAAAGCAATCTTTTACAGGGAACATAATCAATATCACTTAACTAAAGAAGGCAATGAATATGTTGTACATGCTCATCACATAAAAGAAAATCAATCCCTTCAAACAATGGAACAATTAAGGAAGGCAGCTTATGCAAGCAACACACCTATAATTCTGCCAAGTAAAGCAATTGATCTTAAGCATGAACATGAGATGGTTGTAGGATGGGAATTCATTCATACTTTTCTTCAAGATAAGTTAATGTCGTGCAAGCACATCAAACATATTGGTTCAGTTTCAGTCATATTTCTGATGTTATCGTTGCTAATGTTTTCTACATGGATGGTAGTGGATTCAGTAAGATGTGAACGAGTTCAAGTGGCTAACAATATGCTTTCAGTTGTCATGGTTTTTTTGCAATTGATTATGATGTGACAGGTGCACAAGATAGATTTTAAAGACAAAGGACAAGTGGGGAGGCCTATCCCACATTTGATGACTGGTTAATATCCTTTTGGAGGACCAAAAGGTCCTATTGCGGAGGTGTGATCCAAATGGATCCCGGAAGGCCTAAAAATCAAAGTTCTCGGAATCAAACGAAAACAACTCCATTCCATCGGGCTTGTCGCGTCGATTCCGACCATATATTTTTTTTCGAAAATGGACACCGTATGCAAAAGTTATCACGTTCTGATCGATTTCCCAAACAGACAAAAAAAGTCAAAGTCAAAGTCAATTGATGATGTCATGATGACATCAGCATGACACGCGGAAACACTAGGAAGTGACACATGTCACTCATTTTTGGCATTTTCAGGCATGATATGGACTAGTAAAAAAGTGATACGTGGCACTGTACAGAAGTGACACGTGGCACTATACAGATGCTAATGTGACAGTACGAAAGGCTGACATGGCATTGTACAGAATGTTGACGTGGAAGTAGGGAAGGATGATGTGGCACTGTATGAAAGGTGATGTGGCAAACTAATGCTGACGTGGCAGTCGACTGGGCAGGTGAAGTGGCAGTACAAATGCTAACGTGGCAGTACAAAAGGCTGACATGGCACTGTACAGATTGTTGACGTGGCAGTACAGAAGGTTGACATGGAAGTACAGATGCTGACATGGTAGCTGACTGGGCAGGTGATGTGGCAGTATGAATGTTGACGTGGCTCGGGCCAATTAGGGGGTGACACATGGCCCAATCAGAGGGTGCCACGTGGCATCCCAAATTTGCTCAGTGTGGGTTAGGTTGAATTTTTAGGGCCCTGGTCACAAGGGGCGTCATATGACTAGGAGCCCGAGATTTGGAGGTTGCGCTAGTTATGCTAAATTTGGCGGATTTGGCCAAATTTGGACAATTTAACCAAATCTAGGCCTCATTTTAGTGGATTTTTGCCTAGAAAATTGGATATGAGCCCAAAAAGAGCCCAGAAAGAGGGGGCAAGTTGGGATTTCGACCCCCAACTCCAATTCTATATAATCAAGGCATGATTGAGTGTTTTTCAAGTTCAGAGACAGAAAAATGGTGAAGAATTGTGAAGATCAAGCCATTTTTATGCAGGGAAGCCATTGGCGAAGCGAACTTTGGAGGCCATTTCCGGGAGTTATGCTCAACCTTTTTCAGTGTCGTCAGTTGTGTTAGATTCTTGAGGTAGAGTAGAACACAACCATATTAGTTTGTAATCCATTTGATGCATTTCTAATGTACTTTTGAAGCATTTAAGATTAATATGAAAGCTTCCCCCACTGAGACAAAGGTCTGGAGACGTAGGCAACCTTGCCGAACTCCGTTAACAATATTGGCATTATGGTTTGTTGTTTTTAATGTTTAATTTATGTTTTGTATTATTTATGATGGCTACAACATTATTTCATTAAGATCTCCTTCCTCATTTAAGTTTTTGAATGGTAATTTAACATATGCTTAAAACTCAACCAAGTAAGAAGAATGGCCAAAAAAGTTGTTGACTGGATGGCAAATCTCAAAGTCGAGTTGGAAGGAGGAGTCTTCTCTTGTACCCCTTCCACCAATCCCTCTCACCCCACAACCATTGCTTGCAGGAATATATCTTACAGCAAAGATCTACCCCCGGATGGGGTGTCACCATGACATGATGGTTTTCAGTTGGGACGAGGCCACTTGACCAAGCCATATGCCACCTAGTGTATGTCCTTCGCCACCTCCGCTCTTTAGTCACCTCCATATTTTAAACTGCCTGCTGCCACCCTCCACTTCTCATTCACACGCTCTAGAAGCTCTGCACCTTATGCGTCTTCATGGCATCGTGCAGAGGGTCTTCCCAGTCTTTTCAACTCCAAAATATGTCGCCAGCTCCTATAGTCGAGATGTGGTCTCCTGCTCCTCACTCATTCGCTCATAATTCTCAGAGCCAAACCTCTTGGGTTCATCCTTCCCCTCGTTCTACGACCAAGCTCTGGTGTGACCTCTCCTGGTTTTCTTTTCTGTTGTGGAGCTCGTTGTTCATCATGTCGTGACCCCGGAGCAAGCTAAGGCAAGGAGCAGCTTGGTACGAGGCCCAGGGAAGGAGACCACCAGCCTCAGACTCTCCTTGTGAAGCTGTCAACCCTCCTCAGGCATTTCGGCCCTCCGTGGCCTCGTAGCATAGTTTACCTCCTTTTGCATGACACTTGGCAACGGTGGTTTCCCAGTTGGGCACTGTTATCCCCGATATCTAGGGATAACTAGGAGATCATGTCTCAAGGCCCACAAGTCCTAGACATGAAGTGTTGAGAGCGGGATTGACCTGAGCATGGCCCTGGAGGGCCCATCCTTCTTCTTCTTCGCCAGATTTGTCCTATTAGCAGCAGCAGTTTCCATCACCACCAGCTTGGACTTGCATCAGAGAGGGCACTTGCTCCATGAGGTAATTGGTTCTAAGGTATCATGGTATGTGTCGTGTTTGATCGTTATAACCTTCTTATATGTGCATCAGGTTCCTTTCATTTCTAACGACTGCTTAGATCTTACACTAATCCACTTGACCATTGTTGGGGTGATTGATGGGGTGACTTAGCAAGCTTGTATTCATGGGTTTTGGTTAGCCACCAAAGGGGATTTGCAGAGCCATCGTCTGCTCCCACCATTTTATCATTTTACATCTTATACCCCGCACATCTATCTCGTTCCCCTAGTCCGGCCATTAGAATGACCTTTGAGGGTTAGACTTTGTCTTGTGGGAAGAAGGGGCTAAAGGCCCAGGGGGTAAAAGCAGCTGGTAAAAGATAAAATCCATAGGAAAACAAAACCTAGAGATGCTTCGCCCAGGGGATCCCCGAGAAGGCAATAAAAAGCCTCTCGATAAGAAACTAAAGGGACCCTAAGAAAAATAATAAAACAAGACCTAACCAAGAGGATGGGAGGTCTCATCGTGAGCCAGCCCATTATGTTCATAAGTATCTAGCAGTATGACATTTCCATCATCTGGTCACCATGCCAGGGCAGTGACCTTTGGTTGCATGCCCAAGAGAAAGGGGGTCTCATCACCAGCCAACCTTATCATCCCTGCGAAGATACCAGTGGGTAACACTATCAGCTCTGGTCACCACGCCAAGGCAGTGTCCTCTTGTCATACCTTGAAGTAAAAAAGAAAGAAAAGAGATAAAAGAAAAATAAAGGGCAATAAAGGGCTTGGAAAAAATGCATCCATGATGGGTACAGCTCGCCTCCTACAAAGGCACCCACAGACAACACCTGCCCTTGGTCTTACTGTGACTAGACATCTCTATACCACATCACCTCATAAAAACATGGCTTGAATGATCTTCTGAGGAAACTTTCCATCTCTTATGGGTATTAGCCCAATAGGTTGTTATGTTGGTCTTCTTCAGCTTTGTATAGTAGATCTGTGTAATGTCTTTGAGCTCTTAGATGATATGCTAGGAATTTCATGCATGTATTTGATAAATTTAATGATGAAATATGATTGACATTGCTATGATCCCTAGGACTGATGAGCCCATGGAGGGCATAGTCTTTGATGTGCAGGACCATACCCGGCGGACAGGTACCAGTGGACTGGTACACATGGGGATATGATTAGTTCGGACCTCCATGGGGCTGAAGAGCCCATCAGATGGTTGTTGGGATGGCAGAGGTAGGACAACGCTGTGATGAGCCCTTACACGAAGAAGATAGAAGGACGTCCTTACCAGGACACTTTGGCAGAGATCGGCCTAGGGGGGATCACCCACTGCAGATGAGATGATGGCTTTTGATGGACAGGATGCCACCCAGGGCAAGCTGGACGTTTTCTAGAGCATGTGGCAGTGTGTTGGGATCATTTGGCACGTGTGGCAGCTTGCAGGAGCCCTAGAAAGGCCAACGTTTTTCCTTTTGGATGTTGATCTTGCCCAAAAAGGGCCAACGTCTCCCTCAGAGGGGCCTAACGTCTCCCTTTTAGCTCATAATTATGACATTTTAGCATTTAATGAGACAAATAATGTAACTATTGTTAGTCAGCCTTGTCGGTTGTTTTAATGACCTATTTTTGTAATTAAAGGTCATTTGAATGATATAAAGAGAGGACGTTGCCTCTCATTTTTGACATAACACAACTCACTCTCTTGTGAGAGAA
>ML788837.1:417475-430686 GCA_009831015.1 Picea engelmannii
TTAATTGAATGGTTGTAGGTTAAATCTCTTACATTTATGGTTACATTGTTATTATTTTGCTTAATCATTGAAACCCTAGGTAGCAAGCACACAAGTAGGTCCTTGCTTCATGTCCCCATGATAGAAGACTTATTTTAGCCATTAATTAAGGAGAATATAGCCTAGTCGTTGCTACACTTATTCCCCTTTTTTCTGAGTTAGTTTTGAAACATAAGTTGAAGAAGGAAGATGTCCTAGGCCTAATTAAGTTTACACCTAGGGTTTTGACCTTTAGGGTTTGAAGGGCCTTGCCCTTGCAACACTTTTCATCCCTAGATTTATGTTCCTGAGCTAGCCGTTTTGCCAAGGATTTTCTAAGGAAAGAGGGAGGAGCATGAGGCCTTGCTTAAGCAACACCGGAATGAGCCTCCTCCCCTTAGGGTTTTGACTTTGTGGCCCTCCCATTGCAGCACTAGAAAGCCTAACCCTCTTGTCCTTGAATTTAGATTCTCTCGAGACTTTAGCCTTGCTCCTTGACTCCATTATACCCTAAGGCACTAGTCTAATTATCCAACGTTGAGTCTATTTGTGTTAAAACAACCTTTTCAAACTTCTTAAATTTGAAACCCTAACTAACCCTAGCGTTTTACTAACCCTAATCTAATGATGACGTCATGCCTCCTTTTAGCTCTTGCTTGATATAAAACGTTGTGCCTAGGTCATCTAACAATAGACATTGAAGTGTTGATTATTTTCATTGGCTAATTTGCAAAACGCCCACCTCTTTGCCTATCAAACTAACCCTAGAACTAGGCTGACGTCACCTCTAGTATAGTGACGCAACAAATTTTTCATATGTGAGCATTTAATGATATCTAAAGCGTTGTGTTAATTCAAAGGTTGATTATCTATATTGATGCTATATCATTTTGTATTTATTGAAGAAGTGATATTATAAGCCATAGCCTTTATTGCAATCATTGACTTCGTCAATAATTACTATTATTTATGCTCATGTGTATTACATATTGATAGTCATTGACAATTGAAGCATTAACCACCCTTTTTGCATGTATTAGTTTTATTGTTGCCTTGTCTCGCAAACAGGTACCTATCTTGTGGTTTATCTTCTCTTTGACTATCTTCTTGGCGGTAATCTATGAAGGGAAAACTTACTTTAGCCTCTTGAGCCTTAATCCCTTGATCCTTTTCCTTTCAACACCTCAGATTACCTAGGGACGTCTCCCTTGGGATTAGCCACCCTAAATAGAAAGAGCCCCCCATCGAGGTGACAGTGGGTGGGGAAGCTCCTGTTACGCCAGTTTGGTCCCTACCTTCCATCTACTTGACCTAGACTACAAACTGCGCGATAACAGGCACCATTGCCACCTATGAACTTGGACAACTGGCGCGGTGGTTTCCCACAAGGGCACCGCAACCATGTGGCTAATTGCATCACAGACAGTTGTATTTTTTGACAGGAATTAATACCAACCCTAATTTACAAAAAAAAAAATGGTTGCACCGCTACGTTAAATTTTATAAATCGTTAAGTTAGCAGTGTTGTTAATTAAGTGAAATGTACTAGTGTTGGTTGAAGCCAATTATGCATCAGTTGTAGAGAATTCCAAAGAATGCACCGCTTTATTTTTAAAATTTATCGCATTTAGCTTATTTTGACTTTAACATAGGACGCACCTTGTCGTGGCGAGCCAAAGCATTCAGGTACACTGTGCAAAATTGAAAAAAAATGCCAAATTTCAAGCTAAATTCAAATTTTAATTGGATGAAAATGAAAATATGAAGGTAATAAACAATTTACTTGGCCTCTTATGTCGCGAGGAGGCATGGTTTCACCATTCAGAGGAAATGAAAATTCATGGTAATCTAGAAAAATAAAAAATGTGTGGAATCTACCAATGGAGCTATCCAAGTCGCTATAGAGCACCAGAAACAAGGCATATTTGGAAGGAGGGTAAGCACTAGTGCTTTCTTGAGAGTTTGGAAGTGTGGTATGCACTGTAACAATGAAAATCAGTTTGGTAATTTTTTTTATATTTACCCTACCACGTTGCGCCTAACGACAGAGAGGTGCATCGATGCGCAGTGTTCAATGACACCAATGCGCTTTATTCGGTGTGTGTAATTTTTTATTATAAAGTATGACTGTGCTTTTGAACATTGAAGCACCAATGCTTTATTGTTTATGTATGCACTGATGTCTATTTACCTTAAAGGCGCCCCAATAAAAAAACCTTTGGTTGCCCACCTCCGCTATAAACAAAGAAGGGATAGATTTTTCGGGGAGATTCCACAAAAACCTTCACAAGAAGGTGTTCTCCTTGTAGTGTCATAGTTTCAAAGGCAACTCCATAGAGAGTGTCTCTTTATTTGTACTTGCATTTGATGAAAAGAAAGTAGAGTGACCTCACCTTCTAGCCAGATTTTCTCTTGTATTGGGTTTCCTAGGTTACATCTTATGTTTATTGGTGGATGGTGTGTGAGTATTTATTTATGTTCTCTAATTTTTGCATTTCAGCTATTTCATACATTTTCAGAAGAAAACCAGTAATTAAAGAATTTGAGATCTAAAGGAAATTAAACTTCAGAGTAAATATTTCATATTTTACTAGAACTGTTGTGACGAACTATCCAGTGGAATATCCATGGCAATTTACAAATCAAGCATACAATGTCACTTATGTAAAATTACTTCCTAAATGACATAAACATTCATATATGAGTTTACATTATTAAGAGAATAAGGACATCAAGTATAATTTTACATTTGATTAAGAAAAATAGATATGATACGAGAGGACAAGAGTTACCATATTAGATCTTATCTCAATACAATTATCATTGTATCAAGTAAATGTCTACCAATATGTAGATCAGGGAGCACCCAATAATACAAAATCCAAGAGTGATGGTTCTATTGCCCATATGACTTCTCCAACTACTCCAATAGGATTATAATTTTATTTTAATCCTATTATACATGAAATAACAACAATATATGTGTATATGTACACATGCACTTGACAAATCCTAATACTTAACACATGTGATATATCTATACAAATGAAGGAAGTAATCTTGCAGAAGATTCCTACATATGATGGATCCTTATATGATATGATGATGGATGTCGATCCCATTGGGTCTATGAGTATTTTATCCTCTAATCTCAAAGCAGATTGAGAATTATTGTAATATAAGGGACTACATAGTAAAAGTAGTTACCAGTAATGCACCTAATCAACCATAATATACAAAGAAATTACTATACATACATGCATTCATAGAAGGAGGAGAAGGAGAAGAGTAATTATGAAACCAACACCAAGTAATCTTTATTAATTTATGTTCAACAATCTGACCCCTTTACATCTCATATATGTGTTTAGTTATGCATTACATCAATGGAGGTAGTTGTAACTACCATAACTACCTTGGTTGTTTGACTCAACCAATCAGTTGACTGACCAGACTACCTAATTAACTACATCTTTAGTTGACTCGTTTTATTACATTGGTCAACTACTTAGCCTAGTCAACTAGTTGACTAGGCCCCTCTAACATCTCCCCTAACCTCAAAGTCTTCTTTGTCCTGAATAAGGGAGAACATGGGCATCCAAAATCTTACAATTTTACAAAAGAACAGGTGTCCTTATCCTTGGTTCTTTCATCTAGATGATATTGGTCATTGTCGCAAGTGATGGTTGATTTACTAAACTACCGGGGTTGAAAAATACAAACGTGGGTTGAACAAGTTATGGAGGCAACTATACTGGGGCTTGCAATTGCACTTCATTAACTACATCTGCACATGAACCCCCCTTTCATTAAACTTAGACTAATTTAGTCCAAGCCATCATAAATGTATTATGAATATTGGTTTTTGATACTTAAGATATTAGATTCTGATAGTTGAGATGTTGATTTCCAATACCTGAGATGTAAGTTTCCAATAACTAATATATCAATTTCCAATATTTTTTTTTGTAACAATAAATCAAATTTTGTAACAAGTTCATCCCCATAACATGAAAAAACTAACAAGTATGAGAAAGGGATTATGCTCCTTCTCTTCCTCCCAAATATTAAAAAAGTGTGAGAAAGGGAAAGTGATCCTTCTCCTCCTCGTTCAATTATAATACCATGAGAAAAGGCTTGTGCTCCATCTTCTCCTCACTCAAATGACAAAAGTGTGAGAAAGTGCTAGTAGAATGATTCTCCTTCTCCTCATCACTCTAAGTAAAAAATTATAAGAAAGGGCTATTGCTCTCCCTCCTCCTCTCGGAAATTAATTCATTCATGAGAACTATATTTTTGCAATCAAATTGACCTCTATGCATTTTCCAAACTTTTGATCGGGGGTTGAGAAAAATGTTTGATTTGTTTGAATGAGTAGTTTAGGTAAGCATATGTACTATAAATACATGCAAATGAGAAAAGTTTGAAAATAAAAACTATTAGAGTACTATGCTTATTGGCTATAGACAAACACATTGTGAGAGAAACAAAATAATATAGATTGCTCATACATGAGAAAAGTCTACACTATAAAAGCATATGATTACACCATTCCAAAACTTAGTAAAATAGTAGAAGAAGTTCTACACAACAAAAGATTCATAACTGGAGTTCTACCATTCTGAAAGCTTTTATTTGGATTTCTAATTCAATCTTCTCAGGATTCTCCAGGGAAGTATTTTTCCTGAAGGACTCGAAACCAAAGTCCATTTCCTTGAACTAGGCTCCAAGTTTTTTGGTGGCTAGGTCCTTAGAGAATAGGTGAATATTTTTTAGTCTCCATCCCCAATTTCCTTAGGGGTGGCGATCTTCTTCTAGGATGCAAGAACTAAAGAGGAATGAGAGTTGGGTCTGGACCAGATGAACCTCAAAGAGAGTTGTCAAATTTTGTTGAGGATTCCTTTTGGGACCCAAGTGAGGGTGATCCAATATACTTGGATTGCTTCAAGACCTTATTTCAATAACACCAATTTGTCTGCCCTGAAGAGCCATCCATTGCACCAAGAATTGATTTTTTTCTCAATTTTTTCCACCAACCACATCCAATCCCTTTTTACATATCCATTTACTTTCAGATGAAAGCCCAGATATTTGAAGCTCGAGTTCAGGGTCAAGTGGGGAATATCAAGGATCTGAGTTGCTTGATGTTGAGATTTCTCAGGTAAACCCCAATCGAAGAACGAGGATTTCTCATCATTGATTTTCATCCCAGTAGCTTTGTAGAAAACATTAAGTATGGCCTAGAGGTGCTGAATAAATCTCAAATTTCCTTGGTGGAATATGAGAATATCATCTACAAATGGAAGATGTGTAAGGGAGAAGTGTCGGCTTACCAGAATTCCTTTGAGGTTTCCCAAATTTGTTTCCTTACGTAAAAGTATGCTAACGCCTTATGTGACAAGTAGAAAGAGGGAAACCCTGTAGAATTCCTCTTTTTGGCTGGAAGAATGGGCAGCTTGAACAGTTTATGAGAATGGTGAAAGAGAAGGTGTCGATACATCTCATGATCTACGAAACAAAAGAGTTGTTAAACCCTACTTGTATGAGGAGAAGCCTTATATATAGCCATATTACCCTAACAAAGGCTTTTGAGAGGTTGAATTTGAGAGTGATCGCTTTTTGTTTGACTATGTGAATGGAGTGTAGGTCCTCCTAAGTGAGGCCAATTGCTTCATGAATGTGTCGACCTTTTAGAAACTGAATTTTTCTTGGGAAATGTTGTCTAAGAGGAAGTCCAACAGCCTTCGATCAATGAGTTTTGTGATGATTTTGTATATGTTGTTGCATGGGGAGATAGGCCAAAACTGATCAAAAGATCTAGGGTTTTATGCTTTTGGGATGAGAGAAATGAAGGTGGAATTGAAAGAAGGAAGAATCTAACCAGTAGTTCTTGAGTATTCCACCACTCCTACTAGATCCCAACCTACAAAGTCAAAACATTTTAGATAGAATTTCGCTTGTAATCCATCAGGCCCTGGGCTTTTGTCTTTCTAAAATATTTGTAGGGTTGCAAGAAGTTCTTTCAAGGAGATTTCAACCATCGATTAATCATTTCCCTCCTGATTAATGAAGTTGGGGAGGAGGTATGGAACTTGAAGAATTTCATCTATAGTGGCCATGTTTTCTTCCTTGAAAGGGATTTGAAATGTTGGGTCCCTTCTACTAAGATATCCTTAAATTAGGTTGTTAGGGAGTCGGTTGGTCCGTCTAGGAACCAAATTGTGTTTATGTCTTTCCTCCAATTTGAAAAATTGTGAAAAAATTTAGTGTTTTCATATCCATCTTGGAGCCAGAGGGCTCTGATTTTTAGTCATCATTCCTTCTCTCTCTCAAGGAGGATTTTCCTTCGGTCTTGTTCAAGCAATTTGTATTCTTCATGTTGTTTAGTTGAAAAGGATTGGTTGGTTTCAAAGATGTGCCAATCTTGGATTTTCTTTTCAATTTCTAAGAGAGATTCATAATCCTTCTTTCTCTTTTCTTTCCCCTAATTTTGAGTGGCCTTTTTTACCCTCTTTAAATTTCCTAGGAATTGGAGGGGAGGGGATTCCAACAGAGTTGGGTTATAGGGGGATCAATATTCTTTGAGGAAAGATAGAAAAGAGGGATCCTCAAGCCAAGAGGAGTTTAGCTTAAAGGGGGTGTGGGGTTGGGGGGGCTATTTAAAAAAGAATGGGGCAGTGGTTTGAGTCCACTTTGAGTCACCCCTAGAGGAGACCCATTGGTACATTTGAAAGGGGGACTCTAGAAGAGATTCTGTATTTTAAAAATGATCCATTTTTTTTGCAGTACGAGCTTCCCCGAATCACATATTTTTCCAGTTTGGTGAGAGTTTTATGGGGATTAGATCAAGAAATTCAAAATCTTCCAAGGCCTGTATAAGGAAGTCAATGATACCATCCATCTGTTTCGTGGGTCACCAAATCTCACTTGATTCTCTAGGAGTGAATTTTAGATTGGGCCCAATTAATGTGTGACCTAGCTTAAGGAGGGGGAGAAGGAGTGACTTTGCCCAAAACTATTCCCGATCTCTCGAAAAGGGTCTGTAGCAATTTACAATATGGAGCTCCATGTCAAGGTATAAAGAGAGGAGTACAGCCCCAGGCAGGGATCTTTGAGCCCATGAATTGACTAATTTGAGGGAATTCTTTCTTCAGATAGTGATGGGTCCTCTAGAGCAGCTCAGAGCATCCACAATTGAAAAATCCAATCCCAGGAGAATGGAGGAAAGAGAAAAGATAGTTTTTTCTCCATCTAGCATAGTTTCCTAAAGCAAGATTATAGAGAGTTGGTGCAGATCCACCAACCATTTGATGGCCAATTTCCTTGTGGGGTTGTCCAATCCCTTGCAATTGAGTGAGAGGATGATCATTTTGAAGGGGTAGTAGGGGCTATTGGTCTAAGGGCCCCTAAGAGAGAATGTCGTCTTCCTGTGTGAACCTCTAAATTCGATTGCTTCTGAACAATGGAGATGTAAGATTTTCTGCCCCATTAGAGAGGCTTGTGGTCCTATTATGGGAGTTTGCCAAGATCTCCCTTGATCCTAAGGGATAAGGGAGGGGCGACTTTGGATTTAGAACACAAATTGTATTTACGTGGTCCCTGGGCAGTGGGTGGATGGTGGGGGGCAAGGGGGTAAGGGAAAAGCAAGGGGGGAGGGGGCGGCAGGGAAAGGGGGGAGGGGGATGAGCGGAGGGGTTGGAGGGACATATAGGCTAGAAAGACCAGTGAGAAAGTTTAGGCTGATGGGCGGAGGGCACAGGGGAGGGGGAGAGGGAGGGAGCCAACCAAAAACTACTTTGCAGAAAGAAAAGAAGAAAAAAATGAAAGCAACTTTGGCTTACCCGAAGAGATGCCTTGGCCTGATCCTGAAGACAAGGAGATATGGATTCCTTGACTGGAGATTCCCTTACCTATTTGTTCCACTTGCACATCCTAGGAAGAGGGAGTGATTCGAGCTGAAGGAGAAGGCACAATTTTTGATGGGCTAATCTTTGAGGAGATTTCTGATTTTTTCATCCACTATTTTTGTCACTGAGATCTTATGCAGTCTTTGTATAGATTTCCATAGGAGTGATGTTTCCCATATCGAAAGGGAATTCCCTCACAATCCAGGCTCTGGTGGTAGTATTTTTTCCCTGGTTGAATAGTAATGGAATCCACTAGACTACCAGAGATATTTATCCCAACCAAGATTTGCACCATCCCCATGTAACCTGTAGTTTTGTAAGAGGAATCAGCTTCGTAGAAAAAACCGAGGGAATTAGTGATTTCTTGGAACACTTATTTAGACCAGAGTATGAGTGGGAGCCCAGGAGGTCGGACCAAAACTGGAGTAATGGCCAAATGCTTAGTTTGGGCATCAAAATCCAGTGTCGATTTCTTTAGGAACAACACTTGTGAGCCCTATATCCAAGGAGAAAGTAGAAACTTGTCTGCATATGTCATGGGTCTAGTTATCCATGCAAGCCATCCTTTTTCTAGGGTTAAACACTTGGGTTCATATCCCAGAATAGAGAGAAAGCTTGCATTGGTCCATTTTGGCATGGCCTCCTTGGTCATCCGACGACAGAAAAAATGACCCACTAGGGAGGCACTCTCCATTTGGGTTTTTTTTTTTTAACTAAACTCCATCTCATTTAACTAGGTTAACCTCCTCGATGTTGCATTTTACTCACTTCTCGTTTGCACAAGAGTCCCCCATTGAACCAGAAGGTGGGTTTTCGTGAAGAGGGATGAAGAGGGAAGATCTACGCAACCACTCATGAGGTCAGCATCAAGACAACACCCAATGAATCCCTGGTTATCCAATATCTATGAGATACCTTTGACAATAAGAAAAGACGATCGCAGGTGTGATGAAGGTACTGAGGGAGAAGTAGAGTCATCATCGGAAGGGGAGGGGAAAAGGGGGTGAGGAGAGGGGGGGTTACAAGGGGAAGAAGGAACTAGTATGTGCGAAAATTGAATGGGGTAGGGGATAGAAAGGGAGAGGGAGATAAGTGAGACACGTAGTTGTAGCGCCATCGAGGGAGGTATGGGGGCTACATCAAAAGTGTGGAAAAAGTTTGGGGGAAGGATTGCGTCAAGGGTTAGGCCGAGAGGGTAGGGGAATGGGAAGGGGGAGAAGGGGGATGACTACTGGCGATGCCCATATCTGGGCCCTTGCTAGGGGGTTGTTAGTGAAATCCAGAATATCCTCCACCATGTGGACAGGGACAAAGTGTCGAAGTTACCAGGGGCTAGAGGAAAAAAGTGTGAGCGAGGACATAGTGTTGGGAAAAAAATGCAAGAGTGCAGGGATTAGGCCTCGAAGGGTTGCATAAACCCTAGTCATAGAGCTAACCTCATCTCCAAAGTTCCTATGATCTCAAATGTTGATATTTTCACCAATGTTGTGCCAGCCTTATCCTAAATTATGGATTTTTAAATCAAACATCATGCTTCTAATGACAAATGTTGAAATAAACATATGCATAGTGATTGAGATTGAATTAAAATGTTAAACAAACCATTTCCATAACAAAAAGGATGGGATTTTCATGTGTAGCGTACCTAACCACCCATTTGGATGGTGGGGCACTATAAAATTCTCCTATTTCACACGAATTCCACCATAATTACACAATTAACTAAGTTCTGATATTGTAATACATCATATCATGTTATACAATGAAACTATGTATGCAATATGACAAGTAAACTCATGTAATTCACAGGTAAACAACACATGATTATAACATCATGTAATTTATTCACATTCACGTCATGTTTAATAGTAAAATACAAGTAAATAATACATCACAAAGGCAATAACCATAACACTTATCTTTTAAGAAGTAATTCCACCAACTAGCTGCATATGAGGGACATTCCTCCCAATTGTAGGCTCTACTACTCCAGCTCTCTCGGTACCAAGCCACACTCGAGCTGGGGCTATGAGTCCACAAAGACAAATGACTATTATGGCTAGCTACGCTCTTTCACACAATGTAATACCTAGTAAATTTACAACATATAAAATAGCCTTTCCAACCACCTAGCTATCCTCCCTAGCCTACACAACCCAAGGGATGGGATCCCCTTATGTGCCATGCAATTCCTCAAGCAATCCTTACCCCCTCTAGGTCTCCAGTGCAGACTATCTAGGAATCTCAAAGATAAAGGCTCCAAGAAATCTAGTTGTTTGTGTTGTCTCAATCACAACAATCCCATGATCATACCTAGATGCAATTTCATCTTAGATTTAACGACGGGAATCCCAATCTTCTATCACAAGCATAACAACCTAATTACTAGCAAGGATTCCCAATCAATTCTTACGTTTGTAGTCTGAATGGTGTTGGTTTGGTATAGGATAATGGTGAACTCAACGCAAGGCAAGTACGCCCAATGTGTTTACATACATGCATGCATACATATATACGTGCATGTGTACACGTGCGCGCGCGCGCACACACGCGCGCGCGCGCACACACACACACACACACACACACACACACACACACACACACACACACACACACACACACACACACACACATGCAAGCGTGCACGCGCGCGCACGCGAGAGTCAAATTTCCTCACTGAACCCAAAATTAGAGAAAAAGTATGGATGCTCTCCACTAGCCACTTGACATCCAAATAACTCTACCTAACTCCTTGGCATGCATTTCTAGATTGATTTGTCCTTTAGCATAAGTTAAGGTAATGAAAAATTTGGTTCAAATAAAATAATGTATGTTTAGGCTTTGGCCTCTTTGAGCACCTTCTTGTGGAATCATAGTCCCCCATGTTATCGTCCCTCTCGTATCGCAACTAACAATGTGTTTTTATTAAAAAAATTGATATACAATTTACATAGATTGACCCTTGGCCATACTATCCTACTCCCAACCTAAATCACATATGTACAATTCTCGTGGATTAAAATTGGGGTGTTACATTCACCCTCCCTACCGAACCTGCCCCCTTTGTTGGCAAATATTTAACAGACAACGAATGGCAAATATTTAATAGACAACGAATGCTTGTCATTGATGGCAAGTACAACAATGAAGATGGCATGAGTATAGGAAGATTGTAACAGACAGGCAAACAAAAGATAAGTTCAGGAAGATCGAATGATCGAAGGCAACGCAACCAGGAAAATAGAAGATAAGTTCAGGAAGATCGAATCATCGAAGGCTCGTAAAGTTTGAGAAGCATTTTTGATCATTGGATCCCATTCAAAATTCTCGAAAGAACGAGGGTCGTTAGATCTGAATGTAGACAAGAAGAGCGTTGAAGAGGAGGACAGATCTTAGATGTTAGATCCAAGCGCAGGACCCAACCATCGTTGGATCAAGGAGAACCTGCACGCTTTTTAAAGTACAAGGAGAAGCGGGCGTACAAAATTTCGAAAGAAGGAAGACCGTCCATTTACAGGTATGACATGTGGGGATAGATCGTCATTTCGTTGACTGGAGAGTCAAAGGAACAGGGTTCCCTAACCTCTTGAAATCGCGATTTAATCTGAGCCATCAGATCAAGGTTTGATCTGGACCGTTGATCCCAGTCCATTTCGGAGTTTCGCAAATCGAAAGTTGGAGATGTCAAAGAATAATAACCATAAGAATCCCGAAATTGCGATATTTGGAATCGCGAAGTAATCTGAGCCGTCAGATCAAGATTTGATCTAGACCGTTGATCCCAGTCCATTTCGAAGTTTCACGGATCCAGAGTTGAAGATGTCAAATAATAATAACCACAGGATTCTCGCGATATGCGAAATCGCGATTCAATCGCAGCCGTTAAATCAAGATCAGATCTGGACCATTGATCCGACTCCATTACGGAGTTTCGTGGATCGGGACTTTGAAGTGACAAAAACACTGAACATCAAGAATGTCGAAATCGCGATATGCAAAATCGTGATTCAATGGCAGTCGTTAAATCAAGATCAGATCTGGACCGTTGATCTAACTCCATATTGGAGTTTCGCGAATCGCGACATGGAGAGGCAAAGAAAACATTGCAACAAGAATGTCGAAATCGCGATTCAATCTCAGTCATTCAATCAAGATCAGATCTGGACCATTGATCTAACTCCATATCGAAGTTTCGCGAATCGCGACATGGAGAGGCAAAGAAAACAATGCAACAAGAATGTCGAAATAGCGATATGCGAAATCACGATTCAATCGCAGCCGTTGAATCAAGATCAGATCTGGACCATCGAATCATATGACATGTGGCAAGCGATCTAAATCTCCCTGACTTGGGGTCAACGGAGCATAGTGTTGAAATTCACGAAATGAGAAATCACAAAAGCGCTTTATGCATACGCGTGTGGTCATAGCCATTGATCACATCGATGGAAGATGGAGGTAGAAGCTAGAGGTGCTAAGCTTGGCCACAAAAATGCTGAAATGAATGCAAGATCTCATAAAGCCAATCCAATGGTGCAGGTGAATTTGAACAAATATCGGAGGGTTACTGTTCTCTCTCACAGTTAACTCCTCAGTTACGAATATGTTAGTGAAACGGACTCATGATTGCCAATCAGTTGGTGTTTCAGTTGCTCGGACTGTTGTCTTTCTTTTGCCTAAGGAAATGCAAAGTGGAACGACCATGGGGGTGTGTATAAATGAAAATGAGACAGACTGTGTGTGGTTTGTGGTTCTGTATGAAAAATGAATGAAACTGTAAGAAAGGGAAAATCATAGAATGTGTTGTGTGAGATTGAGAATATGCACAGTGTGAGATGAAACTCAGAGAAGAGTAACAGATGATGAAGAAAACTTGAAGCTGAGCAAAATAACAGAACAAGTTGAAGCAGAGCAGAATGATAGAACAAGTTGATGCAAAGCAGACCTGCTAAATAGATAGAGGAAGAGAAGAATTGTAGAACGGTTAGAAGAAGACCAGATTTATAGAACAAAGAAAGATTGGTAAGAATCGATTTACCTGCGTAGTTGACTGTTTATTTATTCATTCATATTCTATGGAGGTTGGGAGGTGCTCGGGAGGACTGTTGTCCTCACAGGTTCAAGTGAGAGCTTAAACACATAAAGTTGTAGCTTCCATCTGGTTGCAGCCAGAGAAACCAAGGTGGCAGGGTGGTGCAAGGGAGAACAAGTGTTCTCTGTTATACAGGTTGGAGCCTGTGTAACTGGAAGTTGGTGCTTCCATCCAGTTGGTGTTGGAACATTAAG
>ML788837.1:440416-472050 GCA_009831015.1 Picea engelmannii
CTTTTGATAAAATGAGCATTTGATTAGCTTGGAATACACTTGATGCTCCCTTAACACATGTAGCACCATCCTCAAGTGTTGCTCATGCTCTTCCTCTAACTTTAAATAGATAAGTATGTCATCCAAAAATATTATCACAAAATTATCCAAGTAATTCCTAAATATGCCATTCATCAAGCATATAAAGACAATTGGTACATTTGTCAATCCAAACAACACCACTACAAACCCATATTGCCCATACCTAGTTCTAAAAGTTCTCTTGATAATATCTTCATATTTAATTCTCATCTTATGCTACCTTGATCTAAGGTCTATCTTGAAAAATACCTTTGCTCCTTTTCGCTGATCAAAGAGGTCATTAATTCCTGGGAGAGGGTATGTGTTCTTCATTGTAGCTTTATTCAGCTACCTGAAATCAATGCAGGACCTTAAGGTTCCATCCTTCTTCATCATAAATAATACTGGCGCTCCCTAAGGTGAGACACTTGGGTGCATGTAGCCTTTTTTTGGCAATTATTCTAATTGCATTTGCAATTATTTCAATTCTAGTGTGCTCGTTCTTTAAAGAGTTTTGGTTACCAGGGCAACTCCAGGCATTAAATCAATAAAGAAGTCTATGCCTCTCTTGGGTGGGAAACCTGATATCTCTCCAAATACATCTTTGTACTCTTGCAACACTGAAAAATCTTCAAGACTTGGACCTTTTTCCCTAGTTGGCTCTTCCACATGGGTTGCAAACAATTGACAACCTTTTATGAAGTACCTCTTTAGCTGTAAGGCTGACATTTCCCATATAGAAATGGGTCTTGGAATCCCTTTCACTAAGCTCTATTTTCCTTCTTCAGTAATAGATGTAAACATCTTCTCATGACAATCTAGCACAACATGATGTTCGTCCAACCAATCCATTCCAGTTAAGATATCATAATATCCCAATGGTATGATATTCAAATCTACAACAGTGTTCACTTTGTTAAGGTCTATGGGATAACTCCTAACAATCTCGTTAATTCTTCTTTTGGTCCTAGTGGCTAACTGTACCAACCATGATTTTTCAAAATTATTCCTCTTCAAATGAAATCTATTCACTATATTAGGATCAATGTAACTATGACTTTCTCTAGAGTCAATTAAAATTACAATGGGTTGATTGATAATCTTACCGTCCACCTCAATCATGTGAGATTGATGTTTTTCTTGTCAATTCTCTAAGGTTGCATATATCATTGGAACACTTATACCCACATCTTCTACAATAGCGGCTTCTTTAATGGTGTGAACAACCATCACCATGTCCACTGTAAGAGGGAAATCCATATACATATCATCCCCCTTACATCCTCAACATTTAATTAGTTGTCTTTCTCTTTTTCCCAAAGATTATTCCATCTTGGAGTCACTTTTAGCCTGTTGTCCTCATTGATAAGAATTAAAGTTGTTCATGAAGAAAGGTGGTTTGAATCCTTTCTTCATTTGATCCATTTTATTAATATTCTTATCTCTCCAAGATTTCAACACCATTACTCTTCTTGTGTTTTTCTCATATAAGTACTTGGCCTTCCTAGTGGCCTCCTCTAGTGTCTTAGGTTCATAAAACTAAATCTTATCTCTACAGAATGATCATAGTCGACTTAAGAACCTCTAAATTTTAACCTTTTCCTCCTTTATAAAACCCACATAAATTGGCAACTCCAAGAATTTATTCTCATATTCCTCCTGGTCATGTTCCCTAGCTTGAGCTCAAAGAACTCTTGCATCTTCTTTTCATAATAATGCTATGAAAGGTAGTGTTGTTGGAAATAACTTTTAACTGCCTCCAAGTGACCTTATTTTCATTAATGTGTTGACTTGCTTCAATTAGTCCCACCACATAAAAGCTTTCCCTTAAAGATGGTCAATGACAATCCTTGCTTCCAAGTTGGATGAATAATTATTTAGTTGAAAGTATTTTCTGATTCCAAGCAACCAAGTCTCAGCCTCTTCTCTCTTCTTATTTTCTCCATCAAAATTTAGTGGCTCAAGCTTCCTAAAATCCCCTTGCAAACTGTCCAATTCATGCCATCTCCTTTGATTCCCGACAGGGGACATTTTCGGGCTTCTTTATGATTCTACAAATGATTATAGTTTCCTAACTGAACAAGTGGGTGAATAATGTTGTATGTGAGTTCTACTAACACTTCTTGAGTGCCTAGATCTTCTGTATTTCTCCCTCCTTGCATGAGTTCTACCTTCTTCCTCATGTCTCAATCCCGATTCATTTTTAATTTGTCTTTGTTATTGGTTTAGACTATGTAGTAGCTAAGTGTTTATATGAATTTTTTTCTTCTTGAGCACTTACTATCCTCTCATTATTAGCTTTGTAGCTCTGCACTTCCATCCTCAAACTTTTCATAGTCTCTACCAAATCTACTATCTCCATTCTACCTCTATGCTCATTGAACTTTGTTTCTGCATTTCCCAATCTAATATACATACCTTTCACTTATGCTTCATGGTTGTAAGTTCCCTGTGCATCTTCCATGTTTGCTCTTCAATCCTAAGTTTGATCTGTTCGGGATGTACGACTGACTTTTCCAGAAGCGTAAATACACATAATATTGTAAGACACGCTTTATTTCCATTCATGTAGCATTTCTTTTAAATTCTAGAATTTATGCACATAGTAATTGTTTTTACCAAATAAGGTTACAAGTCTTTTTTCTTCACAATTTATGAAGAAAACAGATGCAATAATCCAAGTTCAGAGTCTTCTGACATAATCTCTTCTGAATCAACTTTCCAATGATCATACCCATGTGTCATTCTGAGTTCTGAGATGAAAGATATGGTTCTCTGGATTTTCCATTTCTACTTAATTGTGCCCTTTCCCCACTGGTGCAATCTAACTCAAATGCCTATTTTTGCTAGATGCAGAAGAAAATTTAGCGAGAACCAAGAAAACTCATGTATCATGCATTAATAACACTAGTGATGGTGAGCACACAACAAACTTCAAATTGTAAATATGATTCTCTTAGCAAATTCTGCACCAATATCGAAATGACAACTTTGTTCTTTTTACATTTTCTCCAGACTCATAATTTTTTGCAAAAACTGTCATCTCCCAAACAGAGCAAAATTGAGAAAACTCCAATAAGACAAAGTTGTGTGGCCTGTTGAGAAGGTAAAATATTGAATAAATAAAATTTTCTAGATTTGTGATCTAGGATCCCTTTTCCTCCTCTGGAGATCTTGAAAAGCTACAAAACGTATCTCGAAATAGTGAATTTCGGCCTGTTTTTGCATCCTCATTCAAAGCCCTTTATAATTTGGTCAAATTCTCCACTGGGTTTCTTCATGTATACTCCCTTGCCTCACTATACAAATTTTATCAACAATATGGCCTATATCTGATCCAGGTGGATATCAGTGGCCACCCACCTATTCCAACTAACTCCAAACAGTTATATGGCAATTTACTATTTTTAGCAGTTTTTCAAGTTCTAAACTTTTGGGGCCATTTTGAGGGCCTAAATGAATTTTTTTTTATATCGAGCACCTCAATGATAGCCTATGGCTTTGATTGAGCCCCCAAAATGAATCTCCTCGACGATACCTTTCCAACAAGATGTCTTGTTCCCCAAACAAAGATCGTATGCCAAAGTTACGCCCCCTAGAAGTTGATATACCAAACTACCCAAAATGAGGTCCATAAAATTGTTGGATTTTCATCTTCCGGGATTAGGGTTTTGGATTTTCTTTATGTTAAAAGGTCTTTAGAGCCTCATTGTAATCGATCTTCCAATGAATGCAAGTATCCGTCACATCTCTTCTCAGAGATAAGTTGCCACCATTCTAGCAGGTCTTTCACTCTGTATTTCTACAGTTTTGTACATTTCGCCATTAATAGAAATTGTGTATTACTGTATACTTGTGCCTCTTTTTATATATCTAATATATCTCTGTTATATTATTAGCTCTCTTGCAATATCTCTGTATATTTCTATTTTATATCTCTGCTCTCATTTCGTGTCAAAAATCATTTGGATCAGTGGTATCAGAGCCAAGTTACTCTTGATCGTTTTTTAGTGCATTTCCCTGACGAGGTCCGAGTATAGCAAGTTGGGTCTCGAGCTTGTCTCTCTTGAGGACAACCGCTCTCTCACACACAAGAAACCCTCCATGGTGAAAGAAAATAAAAACGATGGAGCAAAAGATTCTATTAATTTATTGCTTGAGCAAGCTCTCACGCGACAGAGGGATGAAATGATGGAGAATTTTGCCCACATCCTTCAACGCCTATCGATAACAACAAGTGAATCTTCATCAAACAACCACTTTGGAGGCACCTCACCTTTCAAGATACAAGTTAATTTTGATATTCTCATATTTGAAGGACATATATATGTGGATACCCTAGAAAAATGGTTAAATTTGCTAGAAGGTTATTTCTTTGTTCACAATTTTTCTGACAAGGAAAATATCACCTTCGCACTCCTTAAGGCTCTCCCCTATGTCAAACATTGGTGGGAAACTTACTAGGAGAAAAGTTCCACAGAGGAGTCTGGAATATATGGGGTCGAGCCCACTTGGGATTTTTTTGTGTGTACAAATGAGCTAGATCATCTCTTATTTATAGTGGTTCTTGTCACTTGTCTCGGCCGACTTGTCCTTTTATAATCTAATACTTTAATATTAATTATTTTACTGAGCCAACTTGTCTTCTAGGGTTTCTACAAATCTGTTTAGGGTTTCTCTTGCTTTCGGAATATTCTATTCTAGCCAAAGGTTACACATGGAATTTAACACCTCCTGCAACTACCATAATATTAACACATGTATTCGAAGGACAACTAGATGTGGATGCCCTAGAAAAATGGTTAAATCTGCTAGAAGGTTATTTCTCTATTCACAATTTTTTCGACATGAAAAGATCACCTTCGCACTCCTTAAGGCCCTTCCCTATGTCAAACATTGGTGGGAAACTTACTGGTAACAAAGTTCCACAGAGGAGTCAGAAATATATGGGGCCGAGCCTACTTGGGATCTTTTTGTGGATGGGGTCAAGGAGCAGTATTACCCTATTAGTAACTATGATGACCAATACATGAGATGGACCACACTACGACAAAAGAGGGGGCAAATAGTGTCGGAGTTCACAAATAATTTCCATACCTTGAGCACCAAGCTGGGTATTATAGACTACAAGCGACATCTGGTTCTAAAATACCATGAGGCTCTGCATACGTACATATAAACCGAAATGGATTTCCTGAACATCTCATCACTTGCAGCTTCCTATCGATATGTTGTCAAAATCGAGCAGAAATTTAGGCACTAAAACAAATGGGAACTCAGGTTTACAAATATGAAACAATCAAAGCATGATAAAGACGACCCTAACAAACAGCCTCTAGAAAACCAACCCAAGCCATATGAAAGGAAGGGTAATAGAAAGACGAAGAAGGACACTAGAAAGTGGTGCGATTTCCACAAAATCCCCTGGCACAACACTGATGAGTTTCGCTCAAAACAATCATCGGTGGCTGAGATCAAAGACAAGGAGTCGAACCCCGATTCAAAATCTGATTCATAAAATAATGGGAAAACACAGATCATCGACGCAGAACCCACTGCTACAGTCACGACTACAATAATTCGACCAGAAGAACCAACAGATCATAAAGAGGGGGAGCATCTTTTTCATTCACAAATACGGGTGAAGGGGCCCCTGCTACATTTTATTGTTGATAGCAGAAACTAGAAGAACCTCATCTCAGTAGAGGTCATCAAACAGTTGGGATTTTCGACAACACCACACCCGTAACCATACAACATCGGGTGGCTTCACTAGGGACGAGACCTCTGTGTCAGCCAACAATGTTGATTGTCATACGACATATAGCCCTTCAAGGATGAGGTATTATGTGATGTTGCCCCACTGGATGTCTATAATGTTTCATTGGGCCAACCATATATGTGGAAGCACCATGTTATTTATGAGTCTCGACCCTATAGTGTCATTGTTACTTTGGGGGATCATCTCTATAAGATACTAGAAGTAGTTCCAACTATTGTCCCACCTAAACAGTGTCGCAAGGTAATATCTCATACAACAAATCCAGCTTCTTCACAGTCTATTCAAAAGGTGAACAAAAGAACACCGCAACCACTGCATCATCAGTCCAAGCACCTTCTATCCAATAGAAGCAGGTCGACAAGATTGAAGAAAAGTGCAAGGATTCCTTCTACACATAGTCATCCCATGTAGCTAGACTAGTTAAAAAGGTCCAACCCTTCCAGCCACAGGTTTGTGACAACCTTCAACAAGCTAAGCAATGCAACTTCTCTAGCAAGGAAAGTAGCTCATCAAGATTCAGTTTCAGTAAACGCTTTTCCATCTCCCCCACACACTCAACGCAATGGATACCATTGCTTCCTAAGGAGGATTCATCCAGGTGGATATCTGTGGTCAACCACCTATTCTAATTGGATCCAAACACTCATACGAAAATTTACTATTTTTAGCAGTTTTTTCGGTTCCTAAACTTCTGGGGCCATTTTGAGGGCATAAATGAAGTTTTTTGGGGATAGAGCACCTCAATATTAGCCAAAGGCTCCGATTGAGCCCCAAAAATGAATCTCCTCGACGATACCTTTCCATATCATGCACCCCAAACAGAGATCATATGCCAAAGTTACGCCTTGGGGAAGTTGATACACCAAACTACCCAAAACAGGGTCCACAAAATTGTTGGCTTTTCATCTTCCGGGGTTAGGGTTTTGGATTTTCTTTATGTTAAAAAGGCCTTTAGAGTCTCATTGTAATCAATCTTCTGGTGAATGTGAGTAGCCGTCACATCTCTTTTTAGAGATAAGTTGCCACCATTATAGCGAGTCTTTCACTCTGTATTTCTATAGTTTCGTACATTTCACTCATTAACATAAATTGTGTATTATTGTATATCTATGTCTCTTTTTATATATTTGATATATCTATGTTATATCATTGGCTCTGTTTCAATATCTTTGTATATTTTTGTGTTATATCTCTGCTTTCATTTCGTGCCGAGAATAATCTAGATTAGTGGTATCAGAGTTAGGTTGCTCTTGATCGTTTTTCAGTGCATGTCCCCAACGAGGTCCGAGTATAGCAAGTTGGGTCTCGAGCTTGTCTCTCTTGAGTAAAATCTCTCTCACACACCTAAGAAACTCTCCATGGTGGAAGAAAAGAAAAATGATGGAGTAGAAGATTCTATTAATTTGTTGCTTGAGCAAGCTCTCACACGACAGAGGGACGAAACGATGGAGAATTTTTCCCACATCCTTCAACGCCTGTCGATAACAACAAGTGCATCTTCATCAAATGGCCACTTTGGAGGCAACTCACCTTTCAAGGTACAAGTTAATTTTGATATTCCTATTGTTAGAATTAAAGAGATGTGCTCATTTTACCATAGACAATATCACTATTGTCACCCAACCATAGGCATGCAACCACCCTCGAGCAAAATAATCCTTTCTAGATAGAATGATTCCAGAAGAAACACTAGAACCAATAGATAACCAAGAGAGCTCATATTTCTCTAAAGATGTCTCACCAAACAGAAAGTCCCTAAGCGAAAAAAAAAGAAAAATACTCATCTGCAGTAGTTGCAATTGTAGCAGTTGTTGCAGTTGCACTTACTAAGAATACCACCAAGAACCATCACCAAGAACACCACCAAGAGATACTAGAGAATTGGGCGCACATCTTAGGCTATATGGTACTAGAGGGAGAGACGAAGAACCATCCCAGAAGATTCACCTTCCATCCTTCCAGTTGCAGCGCCAAACTTGCACCAAACTTGACTAAGAGAGAGTGTGAAGTGTGTGTGTACAAATGAGTTAGATCATCTCTTATTTATAATGGTTCTTGTCACTTCTCTCGGCCGACTTGTCCTTTTAGAATCTAATACTTTAATATTAATTCTTTTACTGAGCTGACTTGTCTTCTAGGGTTTCTACACATCACCCGTATTTGAAGGACAAAGAGATGCAGATGCCCTAGAAAAATGGTTAAATCTACTAGATGGTTATTTCTATGATCACAATTTTTTCGATAAAAAAAATATCACCTTCGCACTCCTTAATGCTCTCCCCTATGTCAAACATTGGTGGGAAACTTACTGGGAGAAAAGTTCCACAAAGGAGTCTGGAACATATGTGGTCGAGCCCACTTGGGATTTTTTTGTGGATGCGGTCAAGGAGCAGTATTACCTTGTTGGTAACTATGAAGAGCAGTACATGAGATGGACCACATTACGACAAGCGAGGGGGAAAACAGTGTTGGAGTTCAAAATACTTTACACACCTTGTGCACCAATCTAGGTATCAAATACTACGAGCGACATCTAGTTCTAAAATAATGTGAGGCTCTGCATAGGTACATCCAAACCGAAATGGATTTCCTGGACATCTCATCACTTGGAGTTGCTTATCGATTTGACGTCAAAATCGAGCAGAAATTTAGGCACTGGAACAAACGGGAGTTTGGGTCTGCAAATCCGCAACAATCAAACCATGATAAAGATGACCCTAACAAACAACCTCCAGAAAACCATCCCAAGCCATAGGAAATTAAGGGTAACATAAAGACGAAGAAGGACACTGGAAAGAGGTGTGATTTCCACAAAATCCCCTGGCTGATGAATGTCGCTCAAAACAATCATTGGTGGTTGAGATCAAACACAAGGAGTCGAACCCCGATACAAAATTTGATTCAAAAAATAATGGGAAAAGACATATCATCAACGCAAACCCCACTGCTACTGTAATGACTACCACAATTCAGCCAGAAGAACCAACTGATCCTGAAGAGGGGGAGCACCTTTTTCATTCACAAATGTGGGTGAAGGGGACCCCGCTGCATTTTATTGTTGATGGTGGAAGCCAAAAGAACTTCATCTCAGCAAAGGTCATCATAGAGTTGGGATTGTTAACAACACCACACCCACAACGATACAACATCAGGTGGCTTCGCTAAGGACGAGACCTTCGTGTCAGCCAACAGTTTCGATTGTCATACGAAATCCATCCATTCAAGGATGAGGTATTATGTGATTTTTCCACAATGGATGTTTGTAATGTTCCGTTGGGCCAACCATATATGTGGAAGCACCATGCTATTTATGAGTCTCGACATTGTAGTGTCATTGTTACTCTAGGGGGTCATCTCTACAAGATACCAGAGGTAGTTCCAACTATTGTCCCACCTAAACAGTGTCGCAAGGTAGTATCTCATACTACAAAATTCAGCTTCTTCATAGTCTGTTAAAAAGGTGAACATAAGAACACCGCAACCACTGTAGCCTCATTCCAAGCACCTTCTATCCAACAAAAGCAAGTCGAAAAGATTGAAGAAAAGTGAAAGTATTCCTTCTGCACATAGTCATCCCATGTATCCATACTGGTTAAAAAGATCCAACCCTTATAGCCACATGTTTGTGACAGCCTTCAACAAGCTAAGCAGCGCAACTTCTCCAACAAGGAAAGTAGCTCATCAAGATCGAGATTCAACAAACGCTTTTCCCTCTCCCTTGGGAACTCAACGCAATGGAGACCATTGCTTCCTAAGGAGGGAGAATTGATCCAGGTGGATATTGGTGGCCACCCACCTATTCCAACTGGCTCCAAAAAGTCATATGGAAATTTACTATTTTTAGTAGTTTTTTGGTTCCTAAACTTCTGGGGCCATTTAGAGGGCCTAAATGAAGTTTTTTTGGGATAGAGCACCGATTGAGCCCACAAAATGAATCCCCTCAATGATACCTTTCCATATCATGCACCCCAGATGGAGATCATATGCCAAAGTTACGCCCCTAAGAAGTTAATGCTCCAAACTACCCAAAACGAGGTCCACAAAACTATTGGTTTTTCATCTTCCAGGGTTAGGGTTTTGGATTTTCTTTATGTCAAAAAGGCCTTTAGAGCCTCATTGTAATCAATCTTCTTACGAATGTGAGTAGTCGTCGCATCTCTTTTCAAAGATAAGTTGCCACCATTCTAATGAGTCTTTCAATCTGTATTTTTATAGTTTCGTACATTTAACTCATTAACAAAAATTATGTATGACTATATATCTGTGTGTCTTTTTATATATCTTATATATCATTGTTATATTATTGGCTCTCTTGCAATATCTTTGTATATTTTTGTGTTATGTCTCCGCTCTCATTTCATGCTGAGAATAATCTAGGTTAGTGGTATCAGAGCCATGTTGTTCTTGATCATTTTTCAGTGCATGTCCCCGACGAGGTCCGAGTATAGCAAGTTGGGTCTCGATCTTATCTCTCTTGAGGACAATTGCTCTCGCACGCCCAAGAAACTCTCCATGGTGGAAGAAAAGAAAAACAACGGAGCATAAGATTCTATTAATGTGTTGCTTGAGCAAGTTCTCATGCGATAGAGGGATGAAATGATGGAGAATATTTCCCACATCCTTCAACGCCTACCGATAACACTAAGTGCATATTCATCAAATGACCACTTTGGAGACACCTCGCCTTTCAAGGTACAAGTTTATTTGATATTCATGTTGTTAGAATTAAAGAGATGTGCTCAGTTTACCATAGACAATAGCACTATTGTCACCCAACCATAGGAATGCAGCCACCCCCAAGCACCATAACCTTTTCTGGATAGAATGATTCTGGAAGTAGCACTAGAACCAACAAATAACCAAGAGAGCTCATCTTTCCCCAAAGATATCTCACCAAACAGAAAGTCCCAAAGCCAAAGAACAAGAACAATACTCAGCTACAACAATTGCACTTAACAAGACTACCACCAAGAACCATAACCAAGAACACCACCAAGAGATACCAAAGGATAGGGCACAGATCTTAGGCTATATGGCACTAGAGAGAGAGACCAAGAACCATCCCAGAAGATTCACCTTCCATCCTTACAGCTGCAGCTCCAAACTTGCGCCAAACTTGACTGAGAGAGTGTGTGAAGTGTGAGTGTACAAATGAGCTAGATCATCTCTTATTTATAATGGTTCTTGTCACTTGTCTGGGTTGACTTGTCCTTTTAGAATCTAATACTTTAACATTAATTCTTTTACTGAGCCTACTTGTCTTCTAGGGTTTCTCCACATCTGTTTAGGGTTTATTTTTCTTCCTGAATATTCTATTATAGCCAAAGGTTACACATGGAGGTTAATACCTCTCGCAGCTACCCTAATATCAACACCTGTATTTGAAAGACAGATAGATGCGGATGCCCGAGAAAAATGGTTAAATCTGCCATAAGGTTATTTCTTTGTTCACAATTTTTCCGACAGGAAAAAGATCACCTTTGCACTCCTTAAGGCTCTCCCCTATGTCAAACATTGGTGGGAAACTTCCTAGGAGCAAAGTTCCCTGGAGGAGTCCAAAATATATGGGGCTGAGCCTACTTGGGATTTTTTTGTGGATGCAGTCAAGGAGTAGTATTACCCTATTGGTAACTATGTCGACCAGTACATGAGATGGACCACACTATGACAAAAGAGGGGGAAAACAGTGCCAGAGTTCACAAATACTTTCCGTACCTTGTGCACCAAGTTGGGTATCAAAGACTACGAGCGACATTTGGTTCTGAAATACCGTAGGGATTTCCATAGGTACATCCAAACCGAAATGGATTTCCTGGACATCTCATCACTTGGATTTTCCTATCAATATGCTGTCAAAATCGAGCAGAAATTTAGGCACTAGAACAAACGGGAGTTCGGATCTGAAAATCCACAACAATCAAAGCATGATAAAGACAACCCTAACAAACAACTTGCAAAAAACCAGCCCAAGCCATATGAAAGGAAGGGTAATAGAAATACGAAGAAGGACACTAGAAAGTGGTGCGATTTCCACAAAATCCCCTGGCACAACACTAATGAATGTCGTTCAAAACAGTCTTTGGTGGATGAGATCAAACACAAGGAGCTGAACCCGATTCAAAATCTGATTCAGAAAATAATGGGAAAAGACAGATCATCGACGCAGACCCCACTACTATTGTTGCGACCGCAACAAATCAGCCAGAAGAACCAACAGGTCGTGAAGAGGGGGAGCGCATTTTTCATTCACAAATGTGGGTGAAGTGGACCCCACTGCATTTTATTGTTGATAGCGGAAGTTAGAAGAACCTCATCTCAACAAAGATCGTCAAACAATTGCGATTGCCAACAACACCACACCCGCAGCCATACAACATCGGGTGGCTTCGCTAGGGACGAGACCTTTGTGTCAGCCAGCAGTGTCGATTGTCATACGGCATCAAGCCCTTCAAGGATGAGGTATTATGTGATGTTTCCCCACTGGATGTTTGTGATGTTCCATTGGGCCAGTCATATATGTGGAAGCACCATGTTATTTATGAGTCTCGACCCTGTAGTGTCATTGTTATTCTGAGGGATCATCTCTACAAGATACCAAAGGTAGTTCCAACTACTGTCCCACCTAAACAGTGTCGCAAGGTAGTATCTCGTACTACAAAATTCAACTTCTTCACAGTCTGTTCAAAAGGTGAACAAAAGAACACCACAATCACTACAACCTTAGTCCAAGCACCTCATGTCCAACAAAATCAGTCAACAAGATTGAAGTAAAGTGATTCCTTCTACACATAGTCATCCCATGTAGCCAGACTGGTTAAAAAGAACCAACCCTTCCAGCCACAGGTTCATGACAGCCCTCAACAAGCTAAGCAACACAACTTCTCCAACAAGGAAAGTAGCTCATCAAGATCTAGATTCAACAAACGCTTTTCCCTCTCCCCCGGGCACTCAACGCAATAAACACCATTTCTTTCTAAGGAGGGAGGATTGATCCAGGTGGATATCGGTGGCCACCCACCTATTCCAACTAGCTCCAAACAGTCATATGGCAATTTATTATTTTTAGCAGTTTTTGGTTCCTAAACTTTTGGGGCCATTTTGAGGGCCTAAATGAAGTTTTTTTGGGGATATAGCACCTCAATAATAGCCGAAGGCTTCGTTTGAGCCCCCAAAATGAATCTCCTCGAGGATATCTTTCCATATCATGCACCCCAAACGAAGATCGTATGCCAAAGTTACGCCTCGAGAAGTTGATACACCAAACTACCCAAAACGGGGTCCATAAAACCGTCAGCTTTTCATCTTCTGGGGTTAGGGTTTTGGATTTTCTTTATGTTAAAACGTCCTTTAGAGCCTCATTGTAATCGATTTTCTGGCGAATACGAGTAGTCGTCACATCTCTTTTCATAGATAAGTTGCCACCATTCTAGCGAGTCTTTCACTGTGTATTTCTATAGTTTCGTACATTTCACTCAGAAACATAAATTGTGTATTATTGTATATATGTGCGTCTTTTTATATATCTTATATATCTTTGTTATATTATTGTCTCTCTTGCAATATCTTTGTATATTTCTGTGTTATATCTCCGCTCTCATTTCGTGCCAAGAATAATCTGGATTAGTGGTATCAGAGCCAAGTTGCTCTTGATTGTTTTTTAGTGCATGTCCCCGACGAGGTCCGAGTATAACAAGTTGGGTCTCGAGCTTGTCTCTCTTCAGGACAATTGCTCTCGCACGCCCAAAAAACTCTCTATGGCGGAAGAAAAAAAAACAACGGAGCAGAAGATTCTATTAATTTGTTGCTTGAGCAAGCTTTCACGTGACAAAGGGACAAAATGATGGAGAATTTTTCCCACATCCTTCAACGCCTGCCAATAACAAAAGGTTTATATTCATCAAACAACCACTTTGGAGGCACCTCTCCTTTCAAGGTACAAGTTAATTTTGATATTCTTGTTGTTGGAATTAAAGAGATGTGCTCATTTTACCATAAACAATATCATTATTGTCACCCTACCATAGGCATGCAGCCACCCCCGAGCACCATAACCTTTAATAGATTGAATGATTCTAGAAGCAGCACTAGAACCAACAGATAACCAAGAGAGCTAATCTTTCTCCAAAGATATCTCACCAAATAGAAAGTCCCAAAGCCACAGAACAAGAACATTACTCAGCTACAATAGTTGCAGTTGTTGCAGTTGCACTTACCAAGAATACCACTAAGAACACCACCAAGAGATACTAGAGGATAGGGCACGTATCTTAGGCTATATGGCAATAGAGAGAGAGAGAGAGACCAAGAACCATCCCAGAAGATTCACCTTCAATCTTTACAGCTGTAGCTCGAAACTTGCGCCAAACTTAACTAAGAGAGTGTGTGAAGTATGTGTGTACAAACGAACTAGATCATCTCTTATTTATAGTGGTTCTTGTTACTTGTTTGGGTCGACTTGTCCTTTTAGAATCTAATAATTTAATTTTAATTATTTTACTGAGTTGACTTGTCTTGTAGAGTTTCTACACATCTGTTTAGGGTTTCTCTTGCTTTCGGAATATTTTATTCTAGCCAAAGGTTACACGTGGAGTTTAATACCTCCTGTAGCTACCATAATATCAACACCCGTATTTGAAGGACAGATAGATACGGATGCCCTAGAAAAATGGTTAAATCTGCGATAAGGTTATTTCTCTGTTCACAATTTTTTCGACAGGAAAAGATCACCTTCAGTCTCCTTAAGGCTCTCCCCTATGTAAAACATTGGTGGGAAAGTTACTGGGAGAAAATTTCCACAGAAGATTGCAGAATATATGGGGTTGAGCCCACTTGGGATTTTTTTGTGGATGCGGTCAAGGCGCAGTATTACCATGTTGGTAACTATGATGACGAGTACGTGAGATGGACCACACTATGACAAGAGAGGGGGCAAACAATGTTGTAGTTCACAAATACTTTCCATACCTTACGCATCGAGATGGTATCAAAGACTACAAGCGACATCTGGTTCTGAAATACCGCGGAGCTCTGCATAGGTACATCTAAACCAAAATGGATTTCCTAAACATCTCATCACTTGGAGCTGCCTGCCGATATGTTGTCAAAATCGAGCAGAAATTTAGGCACTAGAACAAATGGGAGTTCAGGTCTGGAAATCCACAACAATCAAAGCATGATAAGATGACCCTAACAAACAACCTGCAAGAAACCATCCCAAGCCATATGAAAGGAAGGGTAATAGAAAGACGAAGAAGGACATTGGAAAGTGGTGCGAATTCCACAAAATCCCCTGGCACAACACTGATGAATGTCGCTCCAAACAATCATTGGTGATTTAGATCAAACACAAGGATTCGAACCCCGATTCGAAATCTGATTCAGAAAATAATGGGAAAAAACAGATCATCGACGCAGACCCCACTACTACTGTTGTGACCGCAACAATTCAGCCAGAAGAACCAACAGATCGTGAAGAGGGGAAGCGCCTTTTTCATTCACAAATGTGGGTGAAGTGGACCCCGCTGCATTTTATTGTTGATAACAGAAGCCAGAAGAACCTTATCTCAGCAGAGGTCGTCAAACAATTGGGATTGTCGACAACACGACACCCGTAGCCATACAACATCGAGTGGCTTTGCTAGGGACAAGACCTTTGTGTCAACCAGCAGTGTCGATTGTCATACAACATCCATCCCTTCGAGGATGAGGTATTATGTGATGTTGCCCCACTGGATGTCTGTGATGTTTCATTTGGCCAACCATATATGTGTAAGCACCATGTTATTTATGTGTCTCGACCTCATAGTTTCATTGTTACTCTGGGGTGTCATCTCTACAAGATACTAGAGGTAGTTCCAACTATTTTCCCACCTAAACAGTGCCACAAGGTACTATCTCATACTACAAAATTCAGCTTCTTCACGGTCTATTCAAAAGGTGAACATAAGAACACTGCAGCCTTAGTCCAAGCACCTTCTGTCGAACAGAAGCAGGTCAACAAGATTGAAGCAAAGCGCAAGGATTCCTTCTGCACATAGTCATCCCATGTAGCCAGACTGGTTAAAAATATCCAACCCTTTCCAGCCACAGGTTCATGACAACCTTCAACAAGCTAAGCAACGCAACTTCTCCAGCAAGGAAAGTAGCTCATCAAGATCCAGATTCAACAAATGTTTTTCCCTCTCCCCTGGGAACTCAACGCAATGGAGGCCATTGCTTCCTAAGGAGGGATGATTGATCCACATGGATATCGGTGGCCACCCACCCATTCCAACTGACTCCAAACAATCAGTCATATGACAATTTACTATTTTTAACAGTTTTTTCGATTCCTAAACTTCCAGGGCCTAAATGAAGTTTTTTGGGATAGAGCACCTCAATAATAGCTAAAGTCTCCTATTGATCCCCCAAAATGAATCTCCTTGAGGATACCTTTCCAATGAGCTATCGTGCGCCCCAAACGGAGATCGTATGCCAAAGTTATGCCCCTGGGAAGTTTATACACCAAACTACCCAAAACGAGGTCCACAAAACTCTTGGCTTTTCATCTTTCAGGGTTAGGATTTTTTATTTTCTTTATGTTAAAAAGGCCTTTAGAGCCTCATTGTAATCGATTTTTTGGCGAATGCGAGTAGTCGTCACATCTCTTCTCAGAGATAAGTTGCCACCATTCTAGCGTCTCTCACTCTGTATTTATATAGTTTTGTACATTTCACTCATTAATAGAAATGGTGTATTGGTGTATATTTGTGTCTCTTTTTATATATTTGATATATCTCTATTATATTATTAGCTCTCTTGCAATATCTCTGTATATTTATGTGTTATATCTCCACTCTCATTTCGTGCCGAAAATAATCTAGATCACTATCACGGAGTCCCACCATGTTCTTCAAAAACCATTATTATGTAGTTTCTTGAAATTTGATGCAGAATTGGCCAATGGCCCTCATTGGAACTTTTGTAGTCCTCCTCACTATGGATCCACCCCTGAAATTTCACTTTTTTTTTTTTCTGTTTCTCTACTTCTATTATGGCCCAAACAAGATTTTGGCTCGAGACTTGTTTAAAAAAATGCCATCATCTTGTTGAGGTGGTATGGAAAGTGGTTGTTGATGTCAACCTATCATCCGCTGACATGGACATGTTGCCATCCTCCTTTTATTTTCCTTTGGTGCTCCACTTTTACTTTTCTTGGCAATCACAACTCACTTTACTTCAATAATCAAATTCATCCTTCATCAACGACCAAAAGTGACTTTCACATTGGCGACTGGAACTACTTTCTCATTGACGATCGACACTATTTTCTCATCGTTGACTGAAAATACTTGCTCATCTATGAACTAAACAACTTTTATCATCAACGAACCAAATATTTTTTCCCATCGATGAACCAAATAATTTTTACCATCGATGAATCAAATAAATTTTCCCATCGACAAACGAAATAATTTTTCCCATCGGCGAACCAAATAATTTTTACAATCGACGAACTAAATAATTTTTCCCATAAGCAAACCAAATAATTTTTCCCATCGACAAACTAAATAATTTTTCCCATCGACAAAATAAATAATTTTGTCGATGATGAACCATTATAACTTATAATTTTTTTAACTCATTCCAAGATGGATCTGGGCCATTGATTTCGGGAACATGTTTGATCTGGGTTGTTGATTTCGAGAATAGGCGTGATTTGGGTTGTTGATTTCGTGAATTAGCGTGATCTGGGTCATTGATGGATATATGTAGTTTTTGAAAAAATATTACATAGGGTTGCCATGAAATTTCTTAGATTCAGCCTCCTTGGTTGAATTCAACTTGCAATTATAGAATTGATGCCATTATTAATTCCCGCGACGATTTTGAACACAATTCAACTTGAATTTGCTTAGAAATTTGGGGATTTTTACCAATTTTTCCCCAATTTCACACAATAAATTTTGCCAAGTAAATCACAGGCACATTAAAATTTTGCATCCATGTTATATCTCTGGCCCATGCGGATTTAGTGTTTGAAACCTTTGCTCTTATACCAATCTATAGCATACTTGACCACCCATTTGCTTGTTGGGATGGTGGGGCACTGGGAAATTCTTCAATTTTCCATGAATTCCACCATAATTAGACAATTAACTCAGCTTTGATAGCATAATATGTCCTGTCCTAGTATATGATGAAAATATGTATGGAATATGACATGTAAACTCTTGCAATTCACATGTAAACAATACATAATTATATTAACATGTAATTTATTCGCATTCACAACATCTTTAACAGTAAAATACATAGAAATAATACATCATAAAGGCAATAACAATAACACTTATCTTTTAAAAAGTAATTTCACCAACTAACTACATACGAGGGATATTCCTCCAAACCGCAGGCTCTACTGCTCTAGTTCTCTTAGCAGTATGCCATCCCTGAGATGGGGCTATGAGTCCACAAGGAAAAATTACTCCTATTGCTAGCTAAGCTCCCTCACATAGCCCAATACTCAATAAATTTACAACATAAAACTCCTAGAGTCTTTCCAACCACCCAAATTTCTTCCACATCCCAAGGGATGGGATCCCCTTCTTTTCCCTACAATCCCTCGGGCAATCCTCACACCCTTTAGGGCTCCAGTGTAAACTATCCATGAATCTGACATTTGAAGGCTCTAGGAAATATAGATGTTTGTGTAGTCTCAATGAGAACAAACCCATGCTCGTGCCTACAAGCAATTTCATCTCAGATTTACATGATAGGCATTCCCGACCTTCTATCACATGCATAACAACCTAATTACCAACAAGGATTTCCCCTCAACCCTTTCGTTTGCAGTTCAAATGGTGTTGGTTTGGTACAAGACAATGGTGAACTCAGCGCATGGCAATTATTCCCAACATGATTGCAATAAAATAAAATAAAATATGAGAGTCGAATTTCCGTAGTGAGCCCAAAATTAGAGAATACACATGCATGATCTCCACTAGGCACTTGGCATCCAAGGAATTCCACCTAACTTATTTGCACACATTTACATATTGATTTGTCCTTTAGCATAAGTTAAGGTAATGGAAAATTTGGTTAAAATAAAATAGAGACCCCTTTAAGCCCCTCTCACATTTCTCTCTTGTGGAATCATAGCCCCCCAATGTTATTGTCCCTCTCATATTGTAGTCAATGATGTGTTTTTATTAATAACTTTGATATACAATTTACATAGATCAACCCTCGACCATACTATCCAACTCATAGCCTAAATCATATATGTACAATTACAATACAATTATGGGGAATTGCCACTAGGGTGTTCCATAATGTAAATAAAAACATGAAAGATTAGATATGACATTGGATAATGCCAAGGTTGTGCCACCTCCTTTATTTTCTCCGAACATGAGTTCTCCATGAAGTATCTTTGGAAATCTATACCTCATAATCTATATATCATTCCATTTTATTCGACACACATTTATTATGTATATTACTTGGCTAAAGTCGAGGTAGATATTAAGTAGTAACCTTATATTAGGGTGAAAAATTGGGTTTCATAGATTGATTTGAAGTGATTGTAGGTGAGAATATAGTTTTTAAAGTTTAAAGGTTTAGATTTGTTGTCACCAAACTTTCAAAATGTGTGTTCACAAAACTTTTTTATCAACTATCAATGTGGTATATAATTATTCATTAAAAGTGAATTATAAATGATTTTAATGACTATTGATGAATTATAAATTTGAGTTTAACCACCATCATACCACCATCTCCTCTTAAGTTTAAATTGGGGTTAGCTACAAAGTTGACTTTAACCACCATCACAACAACAACAACCCCTCTTAATCTTGACTTGGGGATAAAGAAGGTTAAGATGAGACAATCATATATTTGATGAAGTAAAGGTTACACTCCAACATCCCCCTTTAATATTCACTTGGGAGAGACGTGGTTAAAAAATGACCAAATAAACGTCACAATAAACTCCCCTCCACACCGGCCCCTTTTTTTTGTAGCAAGAGTGTAGTTCAAGGAGACTTGAACATGAGTCTCACTAGTGTTATGCACAACAACTCACCCCATCCCCACACTCAATTGCTTGAAGAAAATGGTACTAAAGCCATATGGCAAATTTGATGTACAATGCAATGGGATTCAATCACACCATTTAACACATATTTTTGTTTTTGTTTTTGTAAACTCTCTTTTTGCTCACTAGTGTTGTTCTAGTAGAGGATGAGATAAAGTTGAAAAATGTTTGCATGATAGTATGGATGTAAAAGAAAAAATGCACTTTTGCAAATTCATTGACATTGTAGAAATTCATTGAGTAGGGAGAGATATAACACAACATCGTGGGTGTATAACTTTGTATTAGGGTGAAAATTTGGGTTTCATGGATTGATTCAAAGTGATTACAACGTGATTGTAGGTGAAATTTTGGTATTCAAACTCCAATTCAAGGGTTTATATTTGTTTCCACCAAACTTATAAATGTGATACCATAAAACCTTCTTATCAACCACCAATGTGTGGTATCATGGGTGTATAACTTTGTATTAGGGTGAAAATTTGGGTTTCATGGATTGATTCAAAGTGATTACAATGTGATTGTAGGTGAAATTTTGGTATTCAAACTCCAATTCAAAGGTTTATATTTGTTTCCACCAAACTCATACCTGTGATATCACAAAACCTTCTTATCAACCACCAATTTGTGGTATATAACTACCCATTAAGAGTCAATTATAAATGATTTTAATGACCATTAATGAACCACAAAGGTGCCACAAAGATGAGCTTAACCGCCATCACATAAACATGCCCCCTTAAGTTTGACTTGGGAATAACTATAAAGTCGTGTTTAACCACCATCACACCAACAAACCCACTCAAGCTTGACTTTGGGATAAGGCAAGTTGAGATGAAACAATTATATATTTGACCAAGTAAAGGTTACATCCCAACATCCCCCTTTAATGTTTTTTTTTGTAAGTAATATTTGTATAAAAAACTTGTTATAAGAAACTGATACAAAAATAGTTGTTCCTCGGAGCATGAGTCGCCATTGTTGGAAATCGACTCCACTCCAGTTGCATGTTCACGACTATGATAACTATAAGACTTCGACAAAAACAATGCCCACTGGCAGCATTTAACATAAGACATATACAAAATGACCAGACCCATACTGATCCAGGTGGATATCGGTGGCCTCCCACCTTTTCCAACTCGCTCAAAACATTTTTTCTAGCAATTTTGGCAATTTACTATTTTTAGCAGTTTTTAACTTCCGGGGACATTTTGAGGGCCTAAATGAAGGTTTTTCGGGATCAAGCTTCTAAATAATAATTGAAGGCTCCAACTAAGCCCCCAAAATGAATCTCCTCGACGGTACCTTTCCAACAGGCTATCGTGCGCCTAAAACGAAGATCGTATGCAAACGTTACAACCCCGAGAAGTTGATGTACTAACTTACCCAAACGGGGCCCACATGACTTTTGGTGCTTCATCTCCCAGGGTTAGGTTTTTGGATGTCTAGGGTTTTTGACATTCCTGTTTATTGTAAAAATGCCTTCAGAGCCTCATTGTAATCATCTTCTTGCGAATGAGCGCAACCGTCACATCTCTTCTCAGAGATAAGCTGCCACCATTCCAACAAGCTTGTTTTCTATTGCATTTTATAGTTTCACCTTATTTCCTTATTGAATAGAAAACCAATTTTACTGTATCTCTGTTATTTTGTGTTAAGCATCTTTTAATAATCTGTATTCATTTTGTTTTGCTCATAAAATCCAGATCAGTGGTATCAAAGTGGTCTACTCCTTGTCGTCTTAATGCATGTCCCCAATGAGGTCAGGGTACAAAGAATTGGGTCTCGAGCTTGTTTCTCTTGAGGACAAAAGATCTCACACGCCCAAGCGACCTCTCATGGCAGGAGAAAAGAAAGATGTCGGGATAGGAGATCCTTTCAAAATGTTGCTTGAGGAAGCCCTCACGCAACAAAGGAACGAGATGATGGATAGTTTCGCGCAAATCCTTCGACGGCTACCAACAGGCGATGCATCTTCCTCGAGCGGAGGCGCCGCCCCCTTCAAGGTACAAATCAACTTTGATATTCCTATATTTGAAGGTCATATAGACGCAGATGTTGTAGACAAGTGGTTGAATCTACTAAAAGGGTATTTTTCTGTCCATAACTTTTCAAATAGAGAAAATGTTACTTTTTCACTCCTCAAAGTCGTTCCCCATGTCAAAGATTGGTGGGAAAATTTCTGTGAGCAAAAGAAAACAGAGGAACCCTCATTATTTATAGTCGCGGCCACCTGGGAATCCTTCAGGTATGCTATTAAGGAACAATACTACCCTTTTGGAAGCTATGACAACTTGTATACCAAATGGACCACATTGTGGCAAGAAAGAGACCAATCAATCAATGCCAGAGTTCACAAATATCTTCCATACCTTGTGAACCAAGATGGGTATCAAAGATTCAAAGCGACATCTGGTGCTCAAGGATTGTGGTGCTCTGCATAGATACATACATATCGAAATGGGATTTCTAAACATCTCGTCCTTGGGCGCGACCTACCGATATGCCATCAAAATTGAGCAGAAGTTCAAATAAAAGACGTGACAATTTGGGCCTGGGAACCCCACACAACAAAATCCAGGAAGGAGCGGCCCCAACCCACAGAACAAAGGAAAAAGTAAATATGGATAGTATCAGGACAACCAGTCCAAGCCGCAAGAAAAGAAGGACACCGGAAAGACAAAGAAAGACACCAGGAAGTGGTGCAACTTCCATAAGAGCCCTTGGCATAACACTGTTGACTGTCGCTCAAAGCAGTCGTTGGTGGCCAAAGTGAAAGCCTCTGAATCAGGTGTAGGTTCTGACTCTGAGTCAAAACCAAAAAGGGGAAGATAGATCATTGACGCAGAACCCAGTGCCACCATTGCTACCACCAAGCTCCAGCCTGGTGAACCAGACGATCCAGAAGAAGGCGAACAACTCTTCCATTCACATATATGGGTAAAAGGCACCCCACTGCACTTCATCGTTGATAGCGGTAGCCAGAAGAACCTCATCTCAGTAGAGGTCGTCAAGCGGTTGGCCCTGCCGACAACATCACGCCCACAACCCTACACCATTGGATGGCTCTGCCAAGGAAGCGATCTCCGCGTCAGCCAACAGTGTCGAATGTCGTACGACATCAAGCCCTTCAAAAACGAGGTATTGTGTGATGTTGCTCTTCTCGAAGTTTGTAATGTTCTTTTGGGCCAACCTTATTTATGGAAACATCATGTTGTATATGAGTTTAGGCCTCGTAGTGTTATTATTACTTTGAACAGGATACTTGAGGTAGTCCCTCCTAGTGTTATTTCCTTGATCTTTGCTAAGCAATGCAGGAAGGTCATCTCTCAGACCGGGAAATTTGTCTTCTTCGTGATTCGCTCTCAGAGTGAGCGAAAGATCGCAGCCACATCCAGGGCCTCCGCGGTCGATCTCTCCACACAACAGAAGCAAGTGGATAAGGTCATGGAATAATACTAAGATATCTTCTCCTCTCCTATTGGGGTACCTCTACACTACCAGGTCAAGCATCCCATTGATCCGACCCCATGCGCACCACTACCCAATGGGCTAGTCTACCACCACTCTCTATTAGAAAACGAGGAAATCAAGAGGCAGGTCCAAGAACTCCTCCACAAGGGGCACATATGTCCCAAATCATCGCCTTGTGGGAGCCCAATCATGCTAGTCAAAAGAAATATGGGACCTGGCAACTCTGCATTGATTATTGGGTTCTGAATAAAATCACAGTTCGAAACCGGTACCCGATTCCTTGAATCGACGAACTCCTTGATTAGCTCATGGGGCCCAAATACTTCAGTAAGATTGATCTGAAGTCTGGCTACCACCAGGTCCCAATAGAACAGTCATATGTATGGAAGACTGCTTTCAAGTCAAAAGAAGGTCTTTTTGAATAGCTAGTCATGCCCTTTGGTTTGACAAATGCTCCAGCTACTTTTATGAGGATGATGGACGATATCCTACGACCTTTCACCAATAATTTTGTAGTGGTGTATCTAGATGATATCCTCATCTACATCAAGACTTGGGCGGAACACTTGCAACATATTCAACAGGTTTTGCACACTCCGAGACAACACAAACTATATGCAAACTTGGAAAAATGCTCCTTCGGCATGGACAGGGTCCATTACTTAGGCTACATCGTTGATCGACATGGTGTGCATGTGGATCCAACCAAGATCCAGGTCATCAGTGACTGGCCAACCCCAACCACACTCACTGAACTTCGGAGCTTCTTGGGCATCACCAATTTCTATCACAGGTTCATGTTGGGATTCTATCATATCGCATGGGCCCTCAGCCAAGTAACCAGAGGTGGCGGTAAGGAAAAAATTGTGTGGGGTCTGTCCCAACAACAAGCCTTAGATGACTTGAAGAAGTGTTTGTGCTCATCCCCGGTACTTTCATTACCAGAACTGCAACATCCCTTTGAGATCGAGACAGATGCTTCAGACTATGTTGTGGGCGTCGTTCTCACTCAACACGGCCACCCCGTGGCATATCATAGTGAGACACTATCAAATGATGTCCGTAAGTACCCTACTTATGACAAATAAATGTAATCCATTGTGCAAGCCTGCCACTAGTGGAGACATTACATTCTTGGGATGGAGACAATCATCCACACTGATCACAAGCCACTACAGTTCATGCAGACCCAAGGAAAATTGCAGAATGACCGCCATCAAAAGTGGTCCACATACTTACAACAGTTCCACCTCAACATCAAGTATAAAATAGGAAGTACCAATCAAGTTGTTGATTACCTCAGCTGACCTCCAATCGCGACACTCACCACGGTGCTAGACTCTTGCGACCACGAGACCTCCGGATGGACCCACCTCTACGAGATAGATCTTGACTTATCCACCACCTACCAAATTTTGGGTGCCAACTCAGTGGTCGCTAATTTCCATCTCCAAGATGGGTTGTTGTGTCGTCTGGGCAATCTCTGCGTTCCATCAAGTGAGCGCACAAAACTGATTTGGGAAGCTCACTATAGTCGGGTTGCAGGACACTTTGGCATCGAAAAGATAGTGGAAATGCTGCAGAAACATTTCTACTGGTCGAAACTTCGACAGAATGTCGACAAGTATATCAGGTCCTACACCGCCTGCGTTAATGCCAAACCGACCACTAAGAAACAGGGCTTGTACACTCCTCTGCCTACTCTTGACAGGCCATGGGAATCCATCTCAATGGACTACATGTCGGGCCTCTCGTCCACCAAGTGGGGAAATGACTGTGTTTTTGTGGTTGTTGATCGCTTTTCCAAGAGGGCGATTCCAACCGCTTGCAAGAAGAACATCACAGTAGAAGCCACTGCCAAGCTTTTCTTCGAACGAGTATGGGTACATTTTGGGATCCCACAAACCATTATCTCAGACCGTGACAGTCGGTTCCTCAGCACATTCTGGTCGAGCCTTTGGTCACTGCTGGATACCAAGCTTACCAAATCCATTGCCTTCCACCCCGAGACAGATGGCCAAACTTAGGTCGTCAATCAGATGATCGTACATATCTTGCGCATGTACAATTCAAAACACCCCCGCACATGGGATGAGAGTCTTCCCTATGTCTAGCATAGCTACAACTGATCCCTCCATAGCTCAATTGGACACAGCCCCTTTCAGGTGGGGTTGGGATTCCAACCGTTGGGCCCCATGGATGTTGCACTACCCCTGGCGACCACCTCGACCGACTCGTCCCCTGCTCCACCAGAAGCTGACAAATCCACTCGGTTCATTGAGCAGATCCAGCACATCTGCCAACAGGTTCAGGATGTTCTACACAATTCTAATGCCAATTACAAGCAACGCCATGATCAACATCGGGTGCCACATAAGTTTCAGGTGGGAGACAAAGTTTGGTTGCACTTGTAGAAAGAATGCCTTGCAAGGCCCCATCGAAAGCTTCACCCACTCCGTTATGGGCCATACACCATCACCAAGGCTATGGGTGACAATGATTTTGAGCTCAACATTCCTCCTTTCCTTGGCCTGCACTGAGTCTTCAACGTGGCTCTCCTTCGGCCATATTTCCCACCATTATTGGACACCTCAGAGACAGTAGAGCAGTTGACACCAACATAGCTCAACCTTGACTGCATGCAACATGCATCCAATGATTATATTGTGGACACATAGATCAAGCACACTCGACAACAAAGGATCCAGCTTTATCAAGTCGTCAAAGCAGGGTAGCTCCTACACCAAGGCAAGTGGCTCACCCAGGGCCAAATTCAACAAAAAATTCTTCATCTGATGGGGGAACTCAACGCAATGGAGACCATTGCTTCCTAAGGAGGGAGGATCGATCCAGGTGGATATCAGTGGCCACCCACCTTTTCTAACTCGCTCAAAACAATTGTCTGACAAATTTGGCAATTTACTATTTTTAGTAGTTTTTAACTTCCGGGGCCATTTTGAGGGCCTAAATGAAGGTTTTTAGGGATTGAGCTTCACAATGATGGACAAATTCTTTGATTGAGCCCCCAAAATGAATCTCCTCGACGATACCTTTCCAACAGGCTATCGTGCGCCTAAAACAGAGATCGTATGCAAAAGTTACGACCCTGTGAAGTTGATGTACTAACTTACCCAAACGGGGCCCACATGACTTTTGGCGCTTCATCTCCTAGGGTTAGGATTTTGGATGTCTAGGGTTTTTGACATTCCTGTTTATTGTAAAAAGGCCTTCAGAGCCTCCTTGTAATCATCTTCTTGCGAATGAGCGCAACCGTCACATCTCTTCTCAGAGATAAGCCAACACCATTCCAACAAGCTTGTTTTCCGCTGCATTTTACTGTTTCAACTTATTTCCTTATTGAATAGAAAACTAGTTTTACTGTATCTCTGTTATTCTATGTTACGCATCTTTTAATAATCTATATTCATATCGTTCTGCTCATAAAATCCAGATCACATACTTTGTCCATTGAAATTAAAACTAAGGACAGTGAGGAACATTAAACGATATACAAAATTCAAAACTGCAAGACAAAAACAAAAGAAAACCCAGATGAATTTCATGCCTAGCACCAATTCTGGACATAAGGGAGTAGGATGGGTTCCCTTGCCTCTTCCATCACATGAGAAAACACAACTTCATGAGTGTAGCTGTAAAGCATGCTTGTGGGTGTGTGTTTTTCTAAAATCTCAATACAAAATTTCAAATCATATACCTCGCTACACATCTCGAAGACTAGCTGTTGAAGAGTGGAGAGGGCTCCAAGAATTCCCTGCGCGTTTTCATCATTGTTGTTTCTCCTTACGCCTACTTGTGACGATGCTAGAGATGGTTGCACTGAATTGTCCTTGTGGTGAACTGCATGATTAACGCTTGCAGGATTGCTGTGAGTGTCGGTTGGAGGGATCTCAGATGAAGTCCAGCTCAGAAGAGTCTTCAGAGTGTAGCCACATGAATGACCCTTTCTGTTAAACCACTCAATTTTGCGGCCCCAGCCTCTCAGGTGTGCCCACTTTCCTGCTGTTGATCCTTGCTTGAAGTGCTTGCAGGTAACCTAGACCTATTTCTTCGAGAGCATCTCTTGTCCATGTCTTCCACCGTGCAGATGAGTTGACCCACAGGGATTTGGGTACCCCTTCCTCGCTTTGGGTGTCCCCTCTACCTTGGATTTTTACACCCAAAAGTTGTGCTTGCTTTGAGATGAGAAAACCATACCCGCTCCTGGAGATGGAAGACCGAGAATTCTCGTTCCCGTCCACTGTAACTGCGCTTTAGAGAGAGACCAAAGACGAAATGCCATTGTGTCCCATCTCTATTATGGCTTAAGTGCCTGCTCCGCACTTGCGGCATGGCCGTTATGAGGCCATTGAAGGCCCTGCACCGGGTATTAAGGTTGTCCTCCTCCTCCATGCGAGTCTGCATCCATCCTTTGTTCCCCAAATCCTTCATCCGTTGTGATTTTTTCCTGAAATGACCTCGCCACCCTCCAACACTACCACCTAAGTCGCCGACACTGTAATCGGGGAGCCATGTGTCCATCAATGTTAATGTGAGGTGTTTTCTCATGCTCATTGTGGGCTGTGTAGCACCCCATCCGGGGAACATCCCCCTAAAAGTTCACTCGAGAGAGATGTGGTAAAAAAATGACCAAATAAACATCACAATAAACCCCCCCTCCACTCTGCCTCTTATTTTCTAGAACAAACATATAGTTTAAGGAGACTTGAACATGAATCTCACTAGTGGTATGCAAAACAATGCACCCCCCCACTCAAAAACTCGATTGAAAAAAAAATAAAAAATTTCATATGACGAAAGTAAAAAAAGGTTTGGATGATAGTATGGTTTACGTAAAGGAAAAATGCACTTTTACAAATTTGTTGACATTATAAAAATTCATCAAGCAGGGAAGCATGTAACATAACAATGTGGGTGTATCACAGAACTAGAAGCATTGAATTTGTGGAGATGCATTGTTGTAGAAAATTCAATATTGAGTTTATGGAGGAGGGTCGCTTATGGAAGACAAAAATGCATATAAAATGGACTATTGCTTGGGCTTATGTATGCCCTTTTAGTGAAACACAATGTTCAAATTCTTAGAACAACACTAGAACACACCAATGTATGCACCTATGTGAGACACTGCACTAAGGGAGGGCACCATGGGAAAAAAACCAACACGAATCAAATCTTCAAATATTTGCTAAAAAATCTCCACTTTAGATCTTTGCCAAAACACTGCTCTTCATATCAAAGTATGCTTTCACCCTTTTGATACATAATGTATATCAATGTGTAGCACAAATTTCAATACAATTTTTATCGATATTATACATAGAATTTTGTGTTGGAAGAACAAGTGAACTACAACAAGGTGTACAAATCACAATGTTTGGTGTTGGAGCATGATCATAACAACATATTCAAAATGTTGTATGAAGGAAGATGCCATATTATCGTGATTCAATTCTCACACATGCCATATACTCTTCATAGTATGCATTACCACACACACCACTAAATTCACATGGCTCTAATACCATGTTAGGACTGGTATTGGACTTCATTAATTAATGTGTTGTAAAACATACCAAACCCAAACACTAATAACCATCACATAACTCAATGCACAAGAATTGATCAGGGACAAATAATTACCTCTTAAAATAATATCATACACGATATAGTTATCATTCAATGAGACAAGTATAAACTAGGCTTAAGCCTCTTTATAGATAGGTGTTAGGGTTGCTCATGACATTGACATTGACACGAGGTGTGGTAAATCTAGGGGTCATCCACTCACACCAACGTTGTTCACAACCAATCACTAAAGGTGCATAATACATGGCATTTAACGAGCATCAATGCTACAACTCAAACTTAGCCAACATCTCTCCAACATAGCAAAGGGTATTTATTCCATCAATTTCACTCAGGATATATGCTTACTCTCATTTGCAAAGACCACATTTTATATGGAACATTATTAATAACAACTCTACATCAATGTAGAAGTAGTATTCATCACAAAATCTTTGCTTTTGATTGGGAGAAAGGTGTAAAATTCAAATCTCTTCATCCCATGCTAAAAAGGTATTGGTTCATAGCTTCTGACATAAATAAAACAAAAAAGTTTTGTAAGACATGTTTTTAAAAAGAAATTTTATAACACAAGCACATAGGCCACATAAAAAGAGGAGGAGAATTTAGAGGAAATAATCATTATCACCCCGTAACCAATCAACTATTATGTTAAGAGGGGTCACTCTCTTTCTAGACATCCCACTAAAAATCATAATTTGTCGAGATAGACCCATGTAAATAAAAAGTCATAGGTTCGAATATGAAAGGAGATAGGGGTAGGGTATGTACACCTTTATATAGTTAAATAATCAAATCATATAAAGGGTCCCTTATCTCAAACATGGAAATCTCATATATCAATTTGGTAATTATAACCTTAAAATTAAATTGTTATTATTATTATAAAAAAATTTAAATGGTTATTATTATAAAAAAAATTAAATTATTATTATTATAAAAAAATATAAAGTAAACTAGAAGTAAACGCACAGCGAGAAAGACTTATGATTAAGCGCCCGATCAACCATTTATGTTGCTATCAAATCAACTTTTTCATATTCAAAATTATCGAGTAAAAATATAAAGGTACAGCGAAATTCAATTTCAAATTTATGATCTGTATTGTACAGACTTCTTCATCTGATAAGCGTTCAAGGGTTTCGAGGGTTTGGATTCATCGGCATTATTCGCTTTCGGAAGCTCGTGATCGATTCTTTTTGCTACCACCGCCATACCGATTGTTGCTTACTGCAGTCTTTCAGCATGGATCCGGAGGCTTTTCGTTCCACTCTTACGGATCTGGCGCTCGGAAATGTCATGGCCGCTGCGGCTAGAGATTATCAGAAGGTACTGTCTTTGAACGTATTGGTATTTCATTCTATACTTCTGCATTGGGGCGCTTAATGTTTTACTTTTTTTTTGACAGAGACTTATCCTTAATATCGCAGAGTTTTATTTTAGCCGTTGTTTACTGATGTCAAAATTTCTTGTTTGCAACACGAGAAATAAATATATCCACGTCGAGAAAGTGTCCAAGAAATATACATTATATTTACGCCAAATTTGTCAAATATAAAATCAATCTATTATTATGTAAATGCCCGATCAATGTTTTGTTTCTGACATAATCCTTAAACACCGAGCCAAGCCCCCGGACTGAGATCTTTTACTTTACCTATTATTTTCTATAAGGGCTTCCCAACATTTGAAACATTTTGTTGAAAGTCTGGGAAGGGAAGAAAATTTTGGTCTCCGAGGATTTTCTTGCATAGTCATTGGTTGTTTGCCTTGGCAGTCGATTTGGCAGTCGATTTCTTGTCGTTCACAGGATACTGATTAGGAGTCTTTAGGTTGACAGCTAGTGGGTTACAGCATTGTATTTACCTACACGTTTCATAGGAGTTTTATGGGCAACATGTTGCTTGCTAACTTGTTTATGAGCCGTCTTTCTATGAACTTTAGTCCAATCCTAATTGACATCTGTTGTGCCTGAAAACACAATTTCAGATAATAGCTCCTGTTTTCATAAGATGATGACCATGAATCCTATGTTTTTAACTTTTTCATCATGTCATCTGAAAACATACATTGGGTACTTAAAGTAGGCTATCTTTTATTGTTGATAACCATTGCAGCAATCGATCATAATTTTCTTACAACAGCGGTCAACCAGGCCATGCAGTGCACCTCATCTTGGTAACATATCTAACTCATGGATTCATTCAGATAACTGAGCCCAAGGTAACAGTGAGCTCAGGGAGAAGTTTTTGAAAATAGCATTTGTAAATCCAATCGATCCGGACATTCAGATTAGCTTGAATGGTCTACGGAAAAATCTAGAGTCCAAGGTTGTTAAGTGACAAAGCTGCTTTTCTAGAACCATGGCCACCTTCAAAGGATTTCCTAAAGAAAGCATAGAGAAATAAAACAAGCCCTTTGTTGCGTAATTGTAAGACTTAATATCGTGCTATATATTTTTCTTCTCCTTCATCCATTATTTGAGTGTAGACTTTGGTAGAGTTGTTTCAAGAAAATAAGAAAATGAGCATTTTAGTCTTTTCTGCTGACTTTAATACTCGAGCAAAAGCTATGGTCACCTTCAAAGGATTTCCTAAAGAAAGCATAGGGAAGTAAGACAAATCCTTC
>ML788837.1:500519-520283 GCA_009831015.1 Picea engelmannii
CTTGTGGGATCTTTGCAGCAAGGACAATTTGTTTTTAGGTTTCGGGCTGCTAACTTCTACCAGAATTTGAGCTAGCTTTAAAGCTAGATCTGGACAACAAACTCTCATGGTTCTAATCCTGTGTGGGTGTGGTAAATTTGTATTTGCTCGTAGCTCATTCATTTGCTAATAAGAAAGATCATTTGCTGGTTTTTGATGATGTTTGGACAACATCGGGAAGACATTCTTCTAGAATAATAATTTATATATATATATATATATATATATTAAGTAATAAGAATAATAAATAATTATTTATTATCCAAGGGACTCATCCTTTCATGGATGGTCACCATATGTTCTCTATATATGGAACACTCATCATTGCAATAAAAAACGTCGATCATATCTCATCTCATATGAAGAAAAACAACATGGTATCAGAGCTGGACTGGGCTTGACTCCCTCACAGGAGGGCTCAGGAAAATGAAGAGAGATCGCTGTTATCAGAGCTGTTCCACTACACGATTCTTGTGTAAGACAAATACAAAAGATCCCTGTTGATGTTTAAGATATCCTGGAAGATGAAGATCCCAGTCACCACTACAATCCGATAGTTGGATGACTTAGGCCTAGAATTGTGGTCACATCTGGATCCCGGTTTTAATAAAACTTTGGAGCCATCAATATCTTCCCTCTTACATTGGAGACAAGGCCTAGGTGTTTCTTGGATGATGGATGAAACTGCATATGGATCGCCGTGTTTAGCGTGCTCCATTTTGGCAACTTCAATATGTGTCTGCATGAAGAGCTGCATCCTCTGCACCTCCAAGTCCCCTGTAAACTCCATGCGATGCTTCCCCAATTCCGTCATCTGCTGCTGCTTGGCGCTGTCAATTCGCTCATAGATCTCCCGGAACTTCATAATCGCCTGCGCCAATTCCCTCACAGGGCTCTAAGAGGACGACGACGACCTCCTCCCCCTCTTGCACTTCTCATCAGCCCCGTCGCTGGGTAAGCTCTCGGTCGCATCGACGGAGTTGGACGACAACAAATTGAAGCCCTCATCAGGGTGCTTGGAGGGCAAGGGAGGCGACAGAGGTGGAGGCTGGGGCTGCGGATGGAGATGGAGATGCTTTAGTGCCTGGTGCTTGCTTCGCGAGGGTCCTATGAAGTTGTCGAGCTTGGCGTAGAAGGGCCATTTGGAGGGTCCAATGTGGAGCTTCCCTCCATAAAAACATAACAACAGTTTGAGTTTGTGCCCTCTGGTTTTTCTATGAAGATAATGGTCGCATTGAATGGTTGCTACCATAGAAATCGCAGAGGTCGCATGCAGAAGAGAATGACCCAGCCACGTGTGGAGAGGTTGATCCAACCTTGGGTTTGTGATGGGTTTCAAGTTCAAAGAAAGAACAATAGGAGAGGGCATGTGTCTTCTGGCGGACCATTCACATTCAATCTCTCTAGCTGGACGGAAGGGCTTCTAGACAACATGCAGGTTCGAACCCTAGCGAGGCTTTTCGATGAGCACGATCGCGTTGAGCAAGATGGCGAAGGCTCGCTCATTCTTCAACTCCTTTGTCAATTGCATATGTTGCATATCCTTTTAGGAGGACGAGAAGCTAGTGGGAAAAGGCAAATCACTGTGGCCGAGGGTGTCTTTTGGGAACACGGATATCTTGGTTTCTTGATGCCGTTGAGGATTTTGAATCCTGTGTGCACTGCTTATAGGGGCCATGCAGTTACACTGAATCTCAGATGACTCTCCTCAAATGGATTTAAACTATTGTGGATGCCCTAAATTTCCATATTTGGATAAGTATAGTAGAGAGTTGCTTTTGCCTTCCATTGAATATCAAGTATTGAAACAAAATTGTGATCTGCACCCTGGATAAAGGCACATGACAGGTTCTTGTAATTGTCTCTCAGATTTGGTTGAGAGGGAGTCAACATTGCGAGTAGAATTTGGTGAACACCAAATATGCAGTGAGAGGAGTTGGGACAACTTCATTTCAACTGGAGTCCGAAACCAAGACATTGCTTCCATGAGGGAACCTCGATATGTCTTAGACATGTGTTCCACGAGGGAACCACGAGATGTCTAGTATGGACACAATTCATGAGTGAAGCCTGAGGTTAGACACTTCAGGATATTTGGGTGTCCAGTATACATTCATGTACCCAAGGAGAAAAGGACCAAGCTAGACCCTTCATGCAAAAAGGGTACATTTGTGGGGTACAAAGAGTCTTTGAAGGCATACCGAATCTACATCCCTGGTCAAAGACAGATTGAGGTGAGCAGAGATGTTATCTTTGAGGAGGAGGTAGCCTTCAGGAGATCTAGAGGATCTCACATGGAGATTGATAGTGAGAGACAGGAAGAGATGGCGTCTTCTCCCCCTCGCCCTCCAGTAGTTCAGAGGGAGACAGTTGAGCCTATTGATCAAATTGATCCCGTTGATCCTGTAGCTCTAGTTGATGTTCCCAGAGATAGTGCAGTAGGTCGGAAGAGACCCACATGGACTCGTCAGATTTTGCAGGAGGCAGAAGAACATATAGCTCCTCGTGATACCTTCCGAGAGAGCAAGAGACCTTAGAGATATTCGGGCTATGTCGTAGCTATGAGCCACATCATTGATTCTGAGCCTTCTTGTTATGAGGAGGCATCTAGTCAGCCAGTATGGAGAGATGCCATGATGGAGGAGTATCAGTGCATCGTGAAGAATGATGTGTGGGATATTGTTTCGAGACCTGAGGGGAAGTTTGCAGTGACTTCCAAATGGATTTATAAGATCAAACACACAACTGACGGGAGCATTGAGAAGCACAAAGAAAGATTTGTTGCTAGAGGATTCTCTCAGGTGGAGAGAATAGATTATGAGACATTTGCTCCTGTTGCTCGATACACTTCTATCCGAACGATTATTGCCCTTGCAACGTCCATGGGTTGAAGACTACATTAGATGGATGTGAAGACAACCTTTCTCAATGGAGAGATTGAGGAAGAAGTATACATCGAGTAGCCATATGGTTTCGTGATACATGATAAGGAGTCTCATGTGTGCAGGTTGAAGAAGGCCCTGTATGGACTCAAGCATGCACCTCGAGCTTGGAATGCGAGGATTGATGGATACCAGATGAGTTTGGGCTTCAACAAAAGTGTTGCTGATCCCAACCTGTACTACAACACTGTTAATGGACCTTGGTATAATGCACTACTTCTTGGGACTAGAGGTGTGGCAGAGAACTGATGAGATCTTCCTGAGTCAAGGCAAGTACACAGTTGAGATATTGAAGAAGTTTGGGATGCTGAACTGTAAGCCCATGACTACACCAGTGGTGACGAATTTGAAGAAACTAAATGTGTCTTCTTCCGATTCCGACGAGATTGATTCGATCCTGTACAGACAACTGATTGGATCATTGATGTATCTGGTTAACACCAGACCAAATAATTGCTATGCAGTGAGTGCACTTAGCTAGTTTATGAGTCAACCGAGATAGACACGCTGGATTGCTGCGAAGCATGTCTTGAGATATCTGCGAGGCATAGTTGGACATGGTCTGAGATATACTTCCAGTATTGCAATGAGATTGCAGGGATATATCGACTCTGATTGGGTATGGAACGCAGTGGACAGAAAGAGCACCTTCGGGTGTTGCTTCACTTTGGGATCTGCCATGGTTTCTTGGTGTAGCAGGAAACAATACTTCTGTGGCTTTGAGCATCGTAGAAGCAGAGTACATTGCATTAAGTGTGGCTTTGCAAGCTCCTTGCAGATTTATCTGAACATGTGCTGGATTCCACCGTTAATCATTGTGATAACCAGAGCTGTGTGAAGATCTTAGAGAATCCAGTGTTTCATGGAAAATTGAAACACATTGAGATCAAGTACCATTACATCCGAGACATGGTGCAGAGGAAGCCAATACTAGTGCAATACCTTCCTATAGATGTGCAGGTTGCTAATGTTCTTACCAAACCGAGACGAAGTTCGAGTACTTCCGTGACAGACTCCAGGTCATACTCCTCTGTGACTGAGTTGAGTTGATCTGTGAGGACACTTATCCGAGAAGGGATAAGTGGGCTTGGGCTTATAGCCCAACATCCCTTGTGGAGAGCACATGAGGACACGTCCCTTGTGGAGAGCACATGAGGACACGTCCCTTGTGGAGAGCACATGAGGACATGTCAAGGGAGTTGATCTTGACGTCACACACTATGGAGAGTTGACCCTAGTGTTTCTAGGGGGAGTAGCCTCTAGAAGTTCACATGGGAGTGCCATGTGTGACAGACTCCAGATCGTACTCCTTTGTGACTGAGTTGAGTTGATCTGTGAGGACACTTATCCGAGAAGGGATAAGTGGGCTTGGGATTATAGCCCAACGTCCCTTGTGGAGAGCACATGAGGACATGTCAAGGGAGTTGACCTTGACGTCACACACTATGGGGAGTTGACCCTAGTGTTTCTAGAGGGAGTAGCATCTAGAAGTCCACATGGGAGTGCCATGTGTGATAGACTCCAGATTGTACTCCTTTGTGACTGAGTTGAGTTGATCTGTGAGGATACTTATTCGAGAAGGGATAAGTGACTTGGGCTTATAGCCCAACGTCCCTTGTGGAGAGCACATGAGGACACGTCCCTTGTGGAGAGCACACGAGGACATGTCAAGGGAGTTGACCTTGACGTCACACACTATGGGGAGTTGACCCTAGTGTTTCTAGAGAGAGTAGCCTCTAGAAGTCCACATGGGAGTGCCATGTGTGACGAACCTTTTGCTACAATGTACTGAGTAAGCATCGGGTGGACCTTCTCCTAAATCGGGCTGTAGACCAAGGGAGATAAGATGCATTTATCACAAAGGCGTACTTGTGGTAAATCTGCCCAGGCGTAGTCCTTCCTTGGTCATGACAAGGAATAATATGGACTCAAGGTGCTTGAGGTGCTTTCCATGTGTCAGTTAGCATCGGGATGACATTCACTCACAGGTGTGTACCTATGGTGAATGACCCTGGTGTGGTCTTTGTCCTAGTCATGGTGATTTGATAAGGAATGACAAAGATTCAAGATGCTAGATGCTATCACATGCAGACCCAGAGTGAGCCTGATCTCAGAGAGAGTCGATTGGCTTAGAGGGAGAGCCGCAAAAGGAGTTTTCCCTTGGTTTAGGTGGGAGAGAGACATCTCCCAAAACTGACAGAGAAGTGTCATGAGTCTAGGGTGAAGTTTGTATGCTTCAGAGACAAGCTTTGGCATGATGAAGAATGTCTCCCTTGTTGAGAGGGAGTGTTGATGTTTGGACAACATCGGGAAGACATTCTTCTAGATTAATAATTTATAATATATATAATAAGTAATAATAATAATAAATAGTTATTTATTATCCAAGGGACACATCCTTTCATGGATGGTCACCATATATTCTCTATATATGGAACACTCATCATTGTAATAAAACACATCGATCATATCTCATCTCATATGAAGAAAAACAACAGTTTTTTCCCTCAAGCTTGAGAGGGTTTTTTCAGGGTAAAATCCTTGTGTTATCGTGCATGCTTCTATTCTATTTCTGTTCATGTATCTTTGCATATTCACTGTGAATAAATTATAAATCAGCAAGAAGTATTTTTAAGAAATATTACAGATCTGAACTACATTTAAATTTCAACATGGTATTAGGGCCATGGGCGTGTAGTCACTCAGTTTTGCAGCAAGCTTGAGCTCATTTAGGGTTCTTGGAGAGGATTATTTAAAGAGCACAGTTCAAATTTGTTGAAAAGTTACTGCAGAGATGACATCGATCTCAGTGAAGCCTGTTGACAGGCTTGAAGGAGCTTCCAACTTCAATATTTGGAAGGTAAGGATTTTAAATATTTTTGAAGAGAATGATTTGGACAGTTTTGTAACCAGTGTAGTAGAGGAACCTAATTCAAATGCAGGAAGGGCAAACTTTAAGAAGAATCAGGCAAAGGCAAAACGAATCATTTTTGATTCAGTGAAGGACAATATTATGCTTGTAATAACACCTTTAAAGATTGCGAAGGAGTGCTTTGACACTAACAAATCTGTATGAGAAGGCGACGCCCAGTCAGAAGAGGGTTCTCAAGATTAGGCTGCGAACTCTTAAGATGGAGAAGGATGATACAATAGCATCCTTCTTCACCGAGATCTCACAGATCAGGGATCAATTGCTAGTGATTGGTGTACCAGTTGATGATGATGACTTGGTGCAGACTGCTGTTGATGGTCTCCCACCCTCTTGGGAGGTCTTCCTGTCCGGGGTAAATGCAAGAGAGACTCAGCCTAACTTTGAAAGGTTGTGGCATGATTGCCTTCAGGGAGAAGGTAGAATTCAATGCAAATCCGGCTCCTGAAAAGAAGACAAATTGCATTGACAACCAGAACAAAGAAAGGGAAAAGATTCCCTTCTTGAAAGAAATTCTCTATTCAAAAGGAGAAAGACAGTGGTGGTTACAAAGGTAAGGAGTTTGACATTTCAAGGGTGAGATGCTTTAATTGTCAGAAGAAAGGTCACTTTGCCAGGAACTGTCCCATATCGAGAAAAGGACATAAGGGTAAGTTTCATGCTGCTATTGCTGCTGAAGAGGAAGGAACTTACAGGAGGAAGCCTGGAGAGGTTTCTAATGATCAGGAAACAAGAAAAGAATATTACCTTGTTTCAGCTCTAACAGGCACTGTGGCAGATAGTGCATAATCTTGGTTAGTGGACAGTGGTGCCTCTAGGCACATGATAGGGAACAAAGATAATCTAGCTAACTTTAAGAATGTAAAGTTCTCTTCTCAAGTTGAGCTTGGGAGATGATGCGAGCTATTCAATCAAAGGAACTGGCTCAACATCATTTCAGCTAGATTCTGTATTTATGTTGCATATTGGAGATATCTTATATGTTCCAGGATTGATGAAGAATCTTATCTCAGTTGGGATTCTGGAGGATAAAGGTCACATGGTGATCTTCATGGAGAAGAAGGCTCTTTTATGGCCCAAGGATACAGAGTTCAATTCAACCATTGTTATTGGAATCAAAGGAGGACTTTACAAAGTCCTAGGGCACATTCAAGCACTAGTTCACAACACTGTCAGTTCTTGCGAACTGTGGCATAGGAGGTTTGGGCATCTTCACTTCAAAGCGCTTCTCAGACTTTCGAAGATGGTGAGTGATATGCCTACTTTTCGGTTTTAATCATAATAGTATTTGTAAAGGTTGCTTGCTAGGCAAAAACACAAAGACGTCTTTTCCAGTCAACAATAAAAGGGCAAAAGTGATCTTAGAATTAATTCATTCCGAAGTATGTGGGCCTATGTCCACACCTTCATTAAATGGGCATGTGTATTATGTGATTTTTATAGATGACTTCTCTAGGAAGTCATGGATATACTTCATGAAAACAAAGAATGAAACGTTTAAAAGGTTTCATGAGTTCAAGGCTTTATTTGAAAATCAAACTGGAAAACACATTAGAATCCTGAGATCAAACAATAGTGGTGAGTATGAGTCTCACCAATTTGAAGACTTCTGCAAGGAAGCAGGAATCAAGAGACAACTTTAGTTCCATATAACCCCCAACAAAATGGGGTAGCTGAGAGAAAGAACAAAACTATTTGTGAGGCAGCTAAAGCAATGATGTGTGATCAAGATCTTCCTACTTCTCTCTGGGAAGAAGCTGCAAGTACTGCTGTTTACATCCAGAATAGAAGCCCTCATGCTATTATGGGAAATGAGACTCAAGAGGAAGCATTCACATGTGAGAAGCTAGATGTAGGGCACTTAAGGATCTTTGGGTGTTCTGTCTACATTCATGTGCCAAAAGATAAGAGAACCAAAATGGAACCATCAGGTAAGAAAGGAATCTTTGTGGGGTACAGTGAAACATCCAAGGCCTACAGGATCTATATACCCGGTGAAAGACATATTGAGGTAAGCAGGGATGTCTCATTCCATGAAGAAGTTGCTTTTAAATGTTCCAAAGAATTGCAGCTTGATACAGAGATTGAGGAGCCCGAAGCTTCTTAAGTACAGTTTTTTAGAGTCATCCAGTTCAAATATGCAGAGGGAGGAGTTAGATGAGCCACTAGATCTGGATGATCCTGTGGAACCTATAGAACAAGTAGAGAGACCTTTGGATGCGCCTTAGTCTAAGAGGAAACCTGCTTGGTGTAGAGAGATTATGCAGGAAGCAAAATCACATGGTGCTCCATCAGGTACATTCAGGGAAAGTAAAAGATCTCAAAGGTTTGCAGGACCCACCACATTTGAGGATGCTGCTCAACAACAAGTATGGAAAGATGCCATGATGGAAGAATATCAATCCATCATGAAGAATGATGTGTGGGAAGTGGTTCCCAGGCCAAAAGGAAAATCAATGGTCACCTCCAAATGGTTGTTCAAGATCAAGCATGTAGTTGATGGAAGTATTGAGAAATACAAAGCGAGATTTGTGGCTTGTGGTTTTTCTCAAAAGGAAGGCATTGACTATGATGAAACATTCACACTTGTTGCAAGGTACACTTCTATCAGGACCATCATATCCCTCGCTTCAGTTCTGGGTTGGAAATTTCACCAAATGGATGTTAAAACAACATTCCTCAATGGTCAAGTTGAGGAAGAGGTATATATAGAACAACCAGAGGGATTTGTGATTCATAGGAAAGAATCACATGTGTGCAAATTGAGAAAAGCACTGTATGGGTTTAAGCAGGCACCAAGGGCATGGTATTCGAGAATTGATAGTTATCTTCAGAACTTGGGGTTCTCCAAGAGTGTTTAAGATCCCAACTTGTATTTTAAGGTTGTGAAAAATCATCCCTTGATATTAGTGTTATATGTTGATGATCTATTCCTTACAAGAGAGGAACATTTGATAACCCAGTGTAAGAGGGAGCTCACTTCCGAATTTGAAATGAAAGACCTTGGTCTCATGCATTATTTCCTTSGTCTGGAAGTGTGGCAAAGATCAGATGGGATCTTTCTGYCTCAAGRAAAGTACACAGTTGATGTATTGCGCARGTTTGGTATGTTGGATTGTAAATCCATGTCTACCCCCATGGTATCCAACCTGAAAAAGTTGAATGAGTCAGATTCTGGATCAAACTTGGTGGATCCAACCATGTACAGGAAGCTAATTGGATCTTTGATGTATCTGATTCATACAAGGCTAGATATTTGCTTTGCAGTGAATGACTTGAGTTAGTTCATGTCTGAACCAAGACATAAACATTGGGTTACTGCCAAACATGTGCTTGGTATTTGAGAGGGTCCATTGCATTTGGACTCAAATACTCTTCTAGTGGTGGAGTGTTGCTTCATGGGTATGCTGATTCAGATTGGGCTGGAAGCTCAGTGGGCCAAAAGAGTACTTCGGGTTACTGTTTCAGCTTAGGTTCTGCCATGATATCTTGGTCTAGCAGGAAACAAGGTTCAATTGCGCAGAGTACAACAAAAGTAGAGTATATAACAGCCAGTGTTGCAAGCAGAGAAGCAGTATGACTGAGAAAACTGCTGTCCAGATTGTTTCAAGAGAGGCTAGAAACAACAGTTATCCATTGTGATAACCAAAGCTGTTTGAAGCTCACAGAGAACCCAGTCTTCCATGACAGGTCCAAGCATATTTAGATGAAATACCACTATATCAAAGACACGGTCCAAAAATGTGCCATCAAATTACAGTACATTCGTACTGATGAGCAAACAACAAACATTCTGACTAAGACATTGTCCTTTGGAAAATTTGTGCACTTCCGGGACAAGCTTGGTGTAGTTGAGAATGTCTCCCTCGCTGAGAGGGAGTGTTAAATTTTGCAGCAGAGTGAGTCATTCTCCAAGACTGCCTTGTGTAGGTTGACTTGAGACTTGGAGAGGATCCTTATTTGAGACAAGGCAAAAAGTCTTGTGAGCTTTGTATAAGCAAAAACCAAGACAAGAGTATACTGCTGATCAGTCTTATTTGTGACAAGATTGAGTGGCCTCATGTGTTGAGGTATTTCCTTGTGTAGGCAAAAGTGGTGTGTGAGGTTCTCCTAGGCCAAGCAATTGATCATGAGTGGAGAACCAAATGATCACATCCTGAGACAAATGATCTTTCTTATACGTGAGATGCAAATGATGTATATGTGATGAGCTAGTATGATGGCACGTGAGACCATGGCTACCATGAAAGACTTGTGATTGTTGGAAGAAAGAAGAAGAGTCGAGCTTGTAGAAAAGTCGAGTTGCAAAGATGAGCTGCAAGTCAAGTCATGCAAAGACGAGTTGTCAAGTCAAGTCATAAAGTCGAGTCATGCAAAGACGAGTTGTCAAAGAGTTGAGTTGTTAAGTCTGCATGTAAAGTTGAGTTAACAGAGTCGAGTTGACGAGTTAACAAAGTCTGCATGTAAAGTCAAGTTGGTAAGTTGAGTTAACAAAGTCTGCATGTAAAGTTGAGTTGGTAAGTTGAGTTACTAAGACGAGTTATCTTAGTTAAGTCAAGTGATGAAGACGAGTTCCATAGTGAGTTATGAAGAAATAATTATTATTAATAGAACTCCCCAACACTTGACAAAGGGACATTGAATACTCGTTGAAGACACAACGAAGAAGGAAGCTCTGATGCTCGTGGGATCTTTGCAGCAAGGACAATTTGTTTTCAGGTTTCGGGCTGCTAACTTCTACCAGAATTTGAGCTAGCTTTAAAGTTAGATCTGGACAACAAATTCTCATGGTTGTAAGCCTGTGTGGCTGTGGTAAATTTGTATTTTCTCCTAGCTCATTCATTTGCTAATAAGAATGATCATTTGTTTGTTTTTTCCCTCAAGCTTGAGAGGGTTTTTCCAGGGTAAAATCCTTGTGTTATCGTGCATGCTTCTATTCTATTTATGTTCATGTATCTCTTCGTATTCACTATGAATAAATTATAAATCAACAAGAAGTACTTTTAAGAAATATTACAGATCTGAACTATATTTAAATTTCAACAATCTCGTCCAAAATTTACCTTATGGAGGTGATTATCAGGCCCATGGTCCCTATTGTTCAGAGATTTGGGGACCGAGCTTGCTATGGATAGACTGGGCCTAGACGGATAGATTTCATATTTTGCTTCTCATGCACATCATCCAATGCAAACATATAGTTTCCCAACCCATTATTCAGGCAAAGTTCGGAGTCCACCCCTTTCGCCTCGAGGTTATCTTTCGTTTGGTCTCTTTCCTACATAGAGTTGGGACCCTTGGGGACTCTGCCTCTAGGAGAGAGATGTACCTCTACCTTGCTCTGTACTCCTTAGAAGCCCTTGCCTTGTGTTAGACCTCATATGTATGAGGTTCCACTTTGTGGTTTTCATCACATCGATGGAGATTTTTTGTTGGTTCCTTGGAGGTCTTTGGCTCAGGGGAGTCTCACTTCTCCTTGGTTGGATGATTGTGCTTGTTGCTTGGAGGTCTTCTCACATGTGCTTGCCTTGTTGTCATCCCTCGGTTGCACCTATGGATGGTTGTGGAGCATACTATCTCATTATGGTGTGGTTTGGTATATATGCTTATCTTGGATATGGATGATGGTTCTAGACCCCCAAGGGGTTAGATGGTGGTGTTAGGAGGTAGATGTTGATGTTTCTTGGTGACTTGGTGTGTTGATGTATGATCATGGTGTCACTAGGAGTGGGGTGTTCTACATGGTCCTCATGTGTTGGATATGTGATGGGGAACACACTTGATAATTGGATGGGTTAGCACTTTGTTATGCCCCCTTCTCTTATGATGTTGCTATGGTGGAGTGATTGATGTTTCCTTTGTGGGATTTTCCCAGGTGATATAACTTAATGATGTAATGTTTGTTAGATATTACCCAGGGGGAAATGTGTTTAATGATGTTAGTACCCTCATTGATGTGTTGTTTCCTAAGTTTGAGTTAGAGGGGGTGTTACTACATATGATTTGATGGTGATCTAACCTTTTTCCTGAAGTTGGATTTATGAATTTTGATGTAATAATCCCTTGGTGGTGGTGCACCTTAGGTTGGGCTTAATGTTTTGTTGTTTTTATTGTGGGGTTTTGCTAGGGAGAACATCTTTTATTTACATGGTACAACACTTTATTAGAGTGCACCCCTCATTGACACACATGTTCATGGTGATTAAATTTGTTGGTGACTAATTGGAGGGGGACTATGGTTATATTTGAGCATTAACCTTTGTGCACACATGTTGAGGTTGATTTAACTATTCAGTGGTTAAATTAATCTAATTTATCTAGATTAAGGTTAATAGCTTGGGTGCCCTACTTCATTGGCTTATTTTTCACACTTGAAGGGGGAAGGTGGCACATTAGATGCATTTACTTAGAAATCTTGCTATATTTGGGCATTGTTAATTTTAGAGCTGCTATTAAATTCTTTTCAATTTACTAGACAATAATAGCATATGCAGGATCACTGAGAGAAAAACAATCACAATATACACAACATTTTATCCTAGGAAACCCTCATGGGGGAGAAAACCCAACAAAAACTTAATATAGATTGCCAATACAATGCCAAGATAAAAAGACCAAACACTAGAAAATATCCAAGACTAAGCAATGCGCCTCTCTCTCCTTCTTCTCCCAACTGCAACTATCTCCAAACTTGCGCACTAGATGAGTGACTTGAGTGAGTGAGCTAATGAGGCGCCTTCCACTCTCATTTATACTTGCTGGCAGGCGCTAGGGTTGTCTCTTCATTGGACACGACTGACTTCTTCAACTAGTGGCTAAAACCACTTTAATTAGCCCTGGGGGCCGACTTCTCAATTAGCACCATTTAATTAGGGTTTGGCCAATCCACAAAAGGGGATTTGGTCATACATAAGTCCCAACATGATCAATCCACAAAAGGGGATTGATCTATATGATAATAACTCAATAATAATTAGAATACTCTTTGCAGTTATAATATTTCAATAGGCATATCCTCAGAGGGCGAACTTGTGGAGATACTGCTTGCTATTCTTGGAGGTGTATATATATTTATTTCTTGGAGATTTGACATGGTCAAAACCCTAATTCGCCCATATCTCCTTGGATTTGTTTTGTTGGAGGTTGCCCACTTACTATTTTGGGGTTTGACTACTTCATCTTGCACATTCATTTATGGAGTTGGTTGTCTTGGGATTTGCACATGTGGATTGGTTGCATGCATCTTGTGGACTACTTTCTATTTTTGGAGGTTGGTTATGGAACATTCTCCTAGGAGGAATATTTTATTGTTATATCTCTCATGCACCTTGGAGGGCACACTTTGTGAGCTCTTCTAGGTGGACCGTTGAGCACATCCTCCTAGATTGAAGACTGCTATACTATATTTTGCATGCATCCTTTCTTGGAGGGTGAATTCTTGTGGACATCTTGCACGTTGACATAGTTCTCATGCATATTTTTAGTTGTCCACTCTCTCTTGGAGACTTTTGGTGTAACTTCTTTCCTATTTTTGGAAGAGGGTGAGTTCTCTAGGGGAGGATTTGGTCCACATATTTGATATTGTCAACCATGGATCTAACTACTCCAATATTTTACATTTTGTCGACTTGTCATGGAGTTAGAAAGATAATGTATTTTATTGTATGTTAGACTTAACTCCATTTCATTTGGAATTGGCAATTAGAGGATTGTGGAGTGAAAGTAGTGATTGAAGATTGGAGCTTGGAGATGATGGTGTTGGGCTCCCTTGTATATCAAATTTGAAGATTAATGGAAGATTGAGGTATTGATACTACCTATTAGTGTTATTAAAACCGGACTGGTCCAACAAAACTGATCGGTTGAACCGGTTTGGAGGCAAAAACGACCCAACTGGTGGCACAAAACCGCTTTTGGCCGGTTCGGTATGGAACCGACCATTTTCACTGAACTGACTGGTTTCGTACGGCATGTCATGGATCCTCGAAATTCAATTTTTTTAAGAAAATATCAATTGTCATGGCCTATTACCTAACCCAAGGGTAATGGTAATACTAAAGTGACATTCTCCTTTATCTTTCGTTTTCATCCTTTTACTTAAATTTTTAACATTACCATTAATTGTTTCAGGATGTTTGAGAGTGGTTCCAACCTCATTGGACTTCATATAGAGAAAATAGAATTTTAGGTCCCATTCAAAATTCAATAGACTTAACGATTTTCAGGATTTCAAGATTGGTAGGATTGCAGTGTTTCCATTGGATTCTATCATGTATGAATGGAATTGGGATTTAATCAAGAGCATCGAGCCCTTTATGTACCTCGATGTTGGTGGCGTTGATTGTTGAACTCTTCTGTCATGACCCTAGTAAAAATGTATCCTTCACTCAAGTAAAATCACTTATTAGGCATGTTAAACTTTTTCTATATTATTTTAATGCTTAGAGGGTGACATTGATAATGAGGATCCTAATATAGGTAATGATCTGGATGGTATGCAATTATTTGTTGTAGCATGATTTTTTTTGGACTCTACAGGCCATTTAGAGCCTTGTTGTTGATGTATTTTGGTTCAACGATGGATTGCCCTCGGTGCTATTTTGGTTATATGCACTCTTACATGCTATATAAATAAGAAACTTTGCATATTTGTGTATAAATGGTTTGGTTTCATATGGATGCACATGAATATATATGTTTTTTTTCAAAATTTGAATATTTTATGTAGTTTTAGGTCGTCTGTTTTTTTTCCCGGTTTTTTCCAGTCCGGTCCTGTTTCACATTTTTGGGGTAGATTGGTTCGGTCCGGTTTCCAGTGTTGATAACGTTGATTGATCCACTTTGTTGTAGTGTTTATTTATGCTCTTCAATTGTTGTTCATGTTGTAGATGCTTTCTTGTTGTCATTCTTTTATAAAGGCTTAGTAATGAGTTCTTTCATAACACACTAGTTCTTTCATACATTCAATGTTTCATGACTCCATTAGCCCTTAGATTGATAGGTACTAGTCTTACATCATCCCATTTCCTTTCCTTCCAATATCCCCATTTCCATTTCCATCTTATTTCATATACTACAACTACCACCTACTTTGCTTCGGCTAACACTTCATTAAATCACCTTATGCCCCCATTCTATAGCCTAGCAATCCTACCTTCTACTGAAGACACCCCCCTTGAGTTGGAGAAGAACCAACTTAAAGAGAGAGGAAGAGCTATTGAGGTGACAACGGGTAGCCTTTCTGAGTTGCACGAACTGGCCCCTTGATTCTTGGGATTTTACATCATTTGGGGGTGCTAGATTTTGTTGTAAGACCTTGAATTGCCATGCTAGTCGTGCACGAGGTTGGTTTTTAGAGGCCTCTCGACTTCTCCAATCAATGACCATCTTCCCAAAGTACCTTCCCCCCTTCAAGTACTCTCTAAATGTGCTCGACCATCTCTTGCAAACTAGACAGGTTTTAACTTGGGCCATCTAAGAGGACATCTACATAATTTACATCTAGGTCACTTGGACTTCACCTCCAAAGAGCTTGGGCCCAAGGTGTCTTTCTACCTTGAGCACTTCTTGGAGTTGCAAGATGGCATCAGTGTCTGGTTCCCCCACACACAAACATTGGATGCATTCACTTAGGATCTGCCTAGGATAGTTCCAGGTTGGTTCTCATAGACTCTAGGTGGATATCGATCACCATATTCCCTGATCAGATATGATTTGCCAAATGTGCCACCTTATAGGAGCCGGAGATAGAGATGCACCTCATTTTCAGGTGCCCCTTCTAATACAAGATCAAAGGACTCTACCATTGCCTCTATCGGGATTCAGGGAGATCCCTCTCCACTTTCTTCCGATACCGTGATGAGAGATGCCTAGCCCTCTTCATCAGTGAGATATTCAACCATAGATCTCAGTTCATGCACGCTCGCCCTACCATGGGACCACCAGGAGGATCACCTCGAGTTTCGTGTTGCTTTGTTAGACAGAGGCAACAAGAGACATGCATAGCTCCTGAGCACTTCAAATCATAGAGTGGTGAGATCTCGGGTCTCCCCCAACCCCCCCCTGGGAGTTCGATTGATATCATCGAGGCTGGTTCAGAGGTCTTGGACTAGTGATCAGACTGCATGTCCTCATGGCAACAGATGGACTAACTCCAAAGGGATCTAGAGGTGGGTGCTTCTCGGCCGTCAGAGTACCTCCTAGCTTTAGCTGAGCAACCAAAGATCTATCAAAAGTTTCTTTCCTTCAACCTTGGATGGTAGGAGAGCAAGGCTTCCTCGCTCATACGTCCCCCCATGATCATACAATCGGATCCCACCATGGTGCTCGAGGACTCCGTTAGTGAGCCAGTGCCCTGGTTGCCCCCCTCACCCTTGATCATCGAACTCTGGACTCTGGAGATCTTGACATCATCCTCAGATCTTCCTCTCTCTTGATCAACATCCAGATGCCCACTTTTCTAGTATCATTTTCTCATTTTGTATCACTGCACCTATGATATTACTATATATATCTTTTGGTGTTGGTAAGACCTAGTGATTAGCTTAGTTAGATACTTATCTATGCAGCACTTTTTCTTTATCTTCCTTTATCTTGCTTTCAACATTACCTAGGAGTTGCTTTTACACTCCTACTTTGTACTCACAATGGATGTATCTTTTAGTCCCATTGACCTACTTTTGTGGTCAATTGTTGGACATTAATAAAATTATCTTATCTTATCTTATTATACTCATAATTTGCTTTCATTAAATTTAAGAATTCAATACTACAAGTTAAATAGAGAATCAAACTCAAAAGATTCTCTTGAGTGCCATAGGGAAATATAGAGGGGGGTGCATCATTATATAGTGTTCAATTAGGGTTTAGGAGGGGGCACCATATGTCTTTCTTCTTTTTTGTGTTTTTTTCTTCCTTTTTGGGGTTTTGGATGGATCGGTTAAGGAAGGACTGGTTTGATAGTCAAAGTTAAATAGAGAATCAGACCAGAAAGCTTCTCGACTAGACACATCCAAATAGAGGGGGGTATCATTATATTCTTGGATTAGGGTTTAGGAGGGGGGCACCTTTCTTTATGTTTTTTTTTTGTGTTATGGGGTTTTTGGATGGATCAGTTCCGGAAAGACTTGTTCGACTGGTTTTGTCCCGAATAGGCCTTGGCCCTTGCGGGTTCTGGATGAACTGGTTCTGGGAGGACTAGTTCAACTGGTTCAACCTGCCGATTTGACCAGTTTTGTCCCTAACCGGCTGGTTTGAGACAAAACCAATCAAAACTAGTTTAGTTCGCCTGTTCCGACCAGAAATGGCCAAAACTGGTCTGAAATGGTTGGTTCTGGTTCGGTTCGGCTGTTTTAAATAACCATGGTAACTTTCTATACATAAAGGTCCCTAGAAGTATGAAAGGCAATCTTGCATCTGCTTGGCATTGCGATGTGAAAGGTAAGGTGTTAGATAAACCTGATTGCATTAGTTTCTATTCACAAAGGTCCTAAGAAGTACAAAGGTCAATCTTGGATCTGCTATGACCTGATGAGTATTTTATGATATCCAGATTCATTGTCATTTCTGTAGAAATTTTGGCTACATGTAGTTTTTTAGACTTATTGCACTAAGAATTTGATATTTATTCTTAATTGTAATTTTATTTAAGGCCCTATATCTACAAAGTCTAAATAATACATTTTTTTTGAGTGAGGGCTATTCATGTCGCATAAGGGCTTTTGATATGGGTGATGATATCTTTTTTTATAAGTTTTTATAGAATGCACTTGTAGTGGTCCTCATCTGAAACTACTACGAAGTGCTTATAACAATGTAACAGATAAGTCAATTGGGTTTAGCCCGAGTGGTTTGTGCTGAGGGGTGTTTTCCCCCCACCCAGGTTCAATTCCCGCAAGTAACATGTTGAGCTCTTAAATGAGCAAGCTATTGAAAAAAGCCTCGGCTTTCTACAAAATCTGGTTTACCCCGGGTACCATCCTCGAAATGACGGGAAGTGCCCTGTGGGTTTCCCCAGGCTCTATTCCAAGTAAAAAAAACATTGTAACAGATATCAAAAGATCAAAACCATAAATAACTCAAGGTAAACAATAGATCTTTGTGGTACTGAAGTGCATGGATTCTCTCATTGTCTCTACACAATATTTCATTTCTGTCACACATATGTTCAAACAAGGGTGTCAAGTTAGTATTTATATTGATAAGGCTAATTGTTAGATTTAGGGTAAAATTGCAAAACAGTAATCTCTTTTAAATTTCAATGATCAAATCAACTAGATCTGTAACTCAAATATAACACATAGCATGTAGATCTGTGAAGGACAGCAATAAACTTATACAAGAAACTCTGTTCTAATATGAATATAAACTCAGATCTAATGAGACAGTATTCTGATCTAATGTAATAGTAAACAGATCTGAGATATACAATAGATCTATATGCCTAAACACAGATTTCATAATAAGTCTGCCTAATCATTTCACAACATATATATCTTTAGATCTACACAATGCATGCTAGTTTAAACAGTTCTAAAACAGAATCAGATCCAGATGAGTAAGGCACATACCTGTTACAGCAACCTTACCTCTGAAGATAGCACAGTAACCACAATAGGTATAGATCCTGTTTAGTATGCTCAGACAAAGGTTCAGTTCATGAATCGCTAGTGGATCTCTATGCCAAAGACTGAAGGAACTTTCTTGCCACCAAGCACAAAGGCCACAGGGATAAAAAACACAAAACAAAAGGGGCCCAAACCCTCACAGCAAAACCCTTACCCAAGAAACCTTCAGATCTGAAAAATTGGACTGTGTGTAAACCCTTGTTTCAACAGTGATATAGACTGAGCTGTTAAGAAGCTTCAACAAACGGTACCCCACGAAACTACCCTAGCAAGAGGGCCGCACAGCAGACAGAGGAGAGGGGTACCAACACCTTAGAATTAGTCCACACAACAGGGCTGTATTCACAAGGTCCACTGCTCATACACTGAAATTCAATACCCTAGCCAGCGAATGCAAGGGATGATGCACCTACACTTGTGGCAAGCACAAAAGGAGTACCTACAACAAATCCAAAGAGGGCCGCACCTGTACCTTCATCAAACTTAGGAGAGGACGCACCTGAACATGCACCAAACAGCAATCAAGGGAAGAGGAAAGCAGCGGCAGCCAAAAACTCATACACAGCGGCAAAGAGGCAGCAGCTATAGGCTCATCCACAGCAGAGAGGAGGCGGCAGCCAATAGGTATCCACAGCAGATCAAGAAGTAGCTCTCCACATAATAATACAAAGAGGCCGCAGACTTAGAGAGAGGCTCAACGCTAGCACAAGAGAATGATAGGTGACTAGAAGGTGAGAGGGGGGGGGGTTTATTATATAGTAATTTAGGTTAGGGTAAGGGTTAAATTAAGTTAAATTAAAATCACATGTTTAAATTCAAATTTAAACATGTGATAATAACATTTAAATTTTAAATTTAAATTTAACCCTTTAATAAGACCAAAAACCCCAAAACAATAAAGCAAGGGTAAAGGAGGGTTTGCAAAGTGGCATTACTCATTCCTTCATATCACAAGGTGAACCTATTACTTCATCATCACTGCATATGGGACTTATCCCTCTTGTGGTTATGTCCTTCTTCAAGGAAGGTCATGTACCATCAAGTACTTGATAGAGAATCAAGTAGCCCCAGGACTTTTCTTGGGTTCTTATCCACCAAGGTCAGAGACCAAGGATCAACCCATGCCGTATGCATGGGTACCCTGGACTTTTCCAGGGGCCCTAGGCTTATCTAGGGGCTTTAACTGCTTGGTCATAGACCAAGAATCAACCCATGCCGTATGCATGGG
>ML788837.1:560192-575095 GCA_009831015.1 Picea engelmannii
TAATGGAGTCATGAAACATTGAATGTATGAAAGAACTAGTGTGTTATGAAAGAACTCATTACTAAGCCTTTATAAAAGAATGACAACAAGAAAGCATCTACAACATGAACAACAATTGAAGAGCATAAATAAACACTACAACAAAGTGGATCAATCAACGTTATCAACACTGGAAACCGGACCGAACCAATCTACCCCAAAAATGTGAAACAGGACCGGACTGGAAAAAACCGGGAAAAAAAACAGACGACCTAAAACTACATAAAATATTCAAATTTTGAAAAAAAACATATATATTCATGTGCATCCATATGAAACCAAACCATTTATACACAAATATGCAAAGTTTCTTATTTATATAGCATGTAAGAGTGCATATAACCAAAATAGCACCGAGGGCAATCCATCGTTGAACCAAAATACATCAACAACAAGGCTCTAAATGGCCTGTAGAGTCCAAAAAAAATCATGCTACAACAAATAATTGCATACCATCCAGATCATTACCTATATTAGGATCCTCATTATCAATGTCACCCTCTAAGCATTAAAATAATATAGAAAAAGTTTAACATGCCTAATAAGTGATTTTACTTGAGTGAAGGATACATTTTTACTAGGGTCATGACAGAAGAGTTCAACAATCAACGCCACCAACATCGAGGTACATAAAGGGCTCGATGCTCTTGATTAAATCCCAATTCCATTCATACATGATAGAATCCAATGGAAACACTGCAATCCTACCAATCTTGAAATCCTGAAAATCGTTAAGTCTATTGAATTTTGAATGGGACCTAAAATTCTATTTTCTCTATATGAAGTCCAATGAGGTTGGAACCACTCTCAAACATCCTGAAACAATTAATGGTAATGTTAAAAATTTAAGTAAAAGGATGAAAACGAAAGATAAAGGAGAATGTCACTTTAGTATTACCATTACCCTTGGGTTAGGTAATAGGCCATGACAATTGATATTTTCTTAAAAAAATTGAATTTCGAGGATCCATGACATGCCGTACGAAACCAGTCAGTTCAGTGAAAATGGTCGGTTCCATACCGAACCGGCCAAAAGCGGTTTTGTGCCACCAGTTGGGTCGTTTTTGCCTCCAAACCGGTTCAACCGATCAGTTTTGTTGGACCAGTCCGGTTTTAATAACACTAATAGGTAGTATCAATACCTCAATCTTCCATTAATCTTCAAATTTGATATACAAGGGAGCCCAACACCATCATCTCCAAGCTCCAATCTTCAATCACTACTTTCACTCCACAATCCTCTAATTGCCAATTCCAAATGAAATGGAGTTAAGTCTAACATACAATAAAATACATTATCTTTCTAACTCCATGACAAGTCGACAAAATGTAAAATATTGGAGTAGTTAGATCCATGGTTGACAATATCAAATATGTGGACCAAATCCTCCCCTAGAGAACTCACCCTCTTCCAAAAATAGGAAAGAAGTTACACCAAAAGTCTCCAAGAGAGAGTGGACAACTAAAAATATGCATGAGAACTATGTCAACGTGCAAGATGTCCACAAGAATTCACCCTCCAAGAAAGGATGCATGCAAAATATAGTATAGCAGTCTTCAATCTAGGAGGATGTGCTCAACGGTCCACCTAGAAGAGCTCACAAAGTGTGCCCTCCAAGGTGCATGAGAGATATAACAATAAAATATTCCTCCTAGGAGAATGTTCCATAACCAACCTCCAAAAATAGAAAGTAGTCCACAAGATGCATGCAACCAATCCACATGTGCAAATCCCAAGACAACCAACTCCATAAATGAATGTGCAAGATGAAGTAGTCAAACCCCAAAATAGTAAGTGGGCAACCTCCAACAAAACAAATCCAAGGAGATATGGGCGAATTAGGGTTTTGACCATGTCAAATCTCCAAGAAATAAATATATATACACCTCCAAGAATAGCAAGCAGTATCTCCACAAGTTCGCCCTCTGAGGATATGCCTATTGAAATATTATAACTGCAAAGAGTATTCTAATTATTATTGAGTTATTATCATATAGATCAATCCCCTTTTGTGGATTGATCATGTTGGGACTTATGTATGACCAAATCCCCTTTTGTGGATTGGCCAAACCCTAATTAAATGGTGCTAATTGAGAAGTCGGCCCCCAGGGCTAATTAAAGTGGTTTTAGCCACTAGTTGAAGAAGTCAGTCGTGTCCAATGAAGAGACAACCCTAGCGCCTGCCAGCAAGTATAAATGAGAGTGGAAGGCGCCTCATTAGCTCACTCACTCAAGTCACTCATCTAGTGCGCAAGTTTGGAGATAGTTGCAGTTGGGAGAAGAAGGAGAGAGAGGCGCATTGCTTAGTCTTGGATATTTTCTAGTGTTTGGTCTTTTTATCTTGGCATTGTATTGGCAATCTATATTAAGTTTTTGTTGGGTTTTCTCCCCCATGAGGGTTTCCTAGGATAAAATGTTGTGTATATTGTGATTGTTTTTCTCTCAGTGATCCTGCATATGCTATTATTGTCTAGTAAATTGAAAAGAATTTAATAGCAGCTCTAAAATTAACAATGCCCAAATATAGCAAGATTTCTAAGTAAATGCATCTAATGTGCCACCTTCCCCCTTCAAGTGTGAAAAATAAGCCAATGAAGTAGGGCACCCAAGCTATTAACCTTAATCTAGATAAATTAGATTAATTTAACCACTGAATAGTTAAATCAACCTCAACATGTGTGCACAAAGGTTAATGCTCAAATATAACCATAGTCCCCCTCCAATTAGTCACCAACAAATTTAATCACCATGAACATGTGTGTCAATGAGGGGTGCACTCTAATAAAGTGTTGTACCATGTAAATAAAAGATGTTCTCCCTAGCAAAACCCCACAATAAAAACAACAAAACATTAAGCCCAACCTAAGGTGCACCACCACCAAGGGATTATTACATCAAAATTCATAAATCCAACTTCAGGAAAAAGGTTAGATCACCATCAAATCATATGTAGTAACACCCCCTCTAACTCAAACTTAGGAAACAACACATCAATGAGGGTACTAACATCATTAAACACATTTCCCCCTGGGTAATATCTAACAAACATTACATCATTAAGTTATATCACCTGGGAAAATCCCACAAAGGAAACATCAATCACTCCACCATAGCAACATCATAAGAGAAGGGGGCATAACAAAGTGCTAACCCATCCAATTATCAAGTGTGTTCCCCATCACATATCCAACACATGAGGACCATGTAGAACACCCCACTCCTAGTGACACCATGATCATACATCAACACACCAAGTCACCAAGAAACATCAACATCTACCTCCTAACACCACCATCTAACCCCTTGGGGGTCTAGAACCATCATCCATATCCAAGATAAGCATATATACCAAACCACACCATAATGAGATAGTATGCTCCACAACCATCCATAGGTGCAACCGAGGGATGACAACAAGGCAAGCACATGTGAGAAGACCTCCAAGCAACAAGCACAATCATCCAACCAAGGAGAAGTGAGACTCCCCTGAGCCAAAGACCTCCAAGGAACCAACAAAAAATCTCCATCAATGTGATGAAATCCACAAAGTGGAACCTCATACATATGAGGTCTAACACAACGCAAGGGCCTCTAAGGAGTAGAGAGCAAGGTAGAGGTACATCTCTCTCCTAGAGGCAGAGTCCCCAAGGGTCCTGACTCTATGTAGGAAAGAGACCAAACGAAAGATAACCTCGAGGCAAAAGGGATGGACTCCGAACTTTGCCTAAATAATGGGATGGGAAACTATATGTTTGCATTGGATGATGTGCATGAGAAGCAAAATATGAAATCTATCCGTCTAGGCCCAGTCTATCCATAGCAAGCTCGGTCCCCAAATCTCTAAACAATAGGGACCATGGGCCTGATAATCACCTCCATAAGGTAAAGTTTGGACGAGATTGTTGAAATTTGAATATAGTTCAGATCTGTAATATTTCTTAAAAGTACTTCTTGTTGATTTATAATTTATTCATAGTGAATATGAAGAGATACATGAACAAAAATAGAATAGAAGCATGCACGATAACACAAGGATTTTACCCTGGAAAAACCCTCTCAAGCTTGAGGGAAAAAACCAGCAAATGATCATTCTTATTAGCAAATGAATGAGCTAGGAGCAGATACAAATTTACCACAACCACACAGGCTTACAACCATGAGAATTTTTGTCCAGATCTAACTTTAAAGCTAGCTCAAATTCTGGTAGAAGTTAGCAGCCCGAAACCTGAAAACAAACTGTCCTTGCTGCAAAGATCCCATGAGCATCAGAGCTTCCTTCTTCGTTGTGTCTTCAACGAGTATTCAATGTCCCTTTGTCAAGCGTTGGGGAGTTCTATTAATAATAATTATTTCTCCATAACTCACTATGGAACTCGTCTTCATCACTTGACTTAACTAAGATAACTCGTCTTAGTAACTCAACTTTACATGCAGACTTTGCTAACTCAACTTACCAACTTGACTTTACATGCAGACTTTGTTAACTCGTCAACTCGACTCTGTTAACTCAACTTACCAACTCGACTTTACATGCAGACTTAACAACTCGACTCTTTGACAACTCGTCTTTGCATGACTTGAATTTATGACTTGACTTGACAACTCGTCTTTGCATGACTCGACTTGCAGCTCATCTTTGCAACTCGACTTTTCTACAAGCTCGATTCTTCTTCTTTCTTCCAGCAATCACAAGTCTTTCATGGCAGCCATGGTCTCACGTGCCATCATACTAGCTCATCACATATACATCATTTGCATCTCACGTATAAGAAAGATCATTTGTCTCAGGATGTGATCATTTGGTTCTCCACTCATGATCAATTGCTTGGCCTAGGAGAACTTCACACACCACTTTTGCCTACACAAGGAAATACCTCAACACATGAGGCCACTCAATCTTGTCACAAATAAGATCGATCAGCAGTATACTCTTGTCTTGGCTTTTGCTTATACAAAGCTCACAAGACTTTTTGCCTTGTCTCAAATAAGGATACTCTCCAAGTCTCAAGTCAACCTACACAAGGCAGTCTTGGAGAATGACTCACTCTGCTGCAAAATTTAACACTCCCTCTCAGCGAGGGAGACATTCTCAGCGACACCAAGCTTGTCCCGGAAGTGCACAAATTTTCCAAAGGACAATGTCTTCGTCAGAATGTTTGTTGTTTGCTCATCAGTACGAATGTACTGTAATTTGATGGCACATTTTTGGACCGTGTCTCTGATATAGTGGTATTTCATCTCAATATGCTTGGACCTGTCATGGAAGACTAGGTTCTCTGTGAGCTTCAAACAGCTTTGGTTATCACAATGGATAACTGTTGTTTCTAGCCTCTCTTGAAACAATCCGGACAGCAGTTTTCTCAGTCATACTGCTTCTCTGCTTGCAACACTGGCTATTATATACTCTACTTTTGTTGTACTCTGCACAATTGAACCTTGTTTCCTGCTGGACCAAGATATCATGGCAGAACCTAAGCTGAAACAGTAACCCGAAGTACTCTTTTGGTCCACTGAGCTTCCAGCCCAATCTGAATCAGCATACCCATGAAGCAACACTCCACCACTAGAAGAGTATTTGAGTCCAAATGCAATGGACCCTCTCAAATACCTAAGCACATGTTTGGCAGTAACCCAATGTTTATGTCTTGGTTCAGACATGAACTAACTCAAGGCATTCACTGCAAAGCAAATATCTAGCCTTATATGAATCAGATACATCAAAGATCCAATTAGCTTCCTGTACATGGTTGGATCCACCAAGTTTGATCCAGAATCTGACTCATTCAACTTTTTCAGGTTGGATACCATGGGGGTAGACATGGATTTACAATCCAACATACCAAACYTGCGCAATACATCAACTGTGTACTTTYCTTGAGRCAGAAAGATCCCATCTGATCTTTGCCACACTTCCAGACSAAGGAAATAATGCATGAGACCAAGGTCTTTCATTTCAAATTCGGAAGTGAGCTCCCTCTTACACTGGGTTATCAAATGTTCCTCTCTTGTAAGGAATAGATCATCAACATATAACACTAATATCAAGGGATGATTTTTCACAACCTTAAAATACAGGTTGGGATCTAAAACACTCTTGGAGAACCCCAAGTTCTTAAGATAACTATCAATTCTCGAATACCATGCCCTTGGTGCCTGCTTAAACCCATACAGTGCTTTTCTCAATTTGCACACATGTGATTCTTTCCTGTGAATCACAAATCCCTCTGGTTGTTCTATATATACCTCTTCCTCAACTTGACCATTGAGGAATGTTGTTTTAACATCCATTTGGTGAAGTTTCCAACCCAGAACTAAAGCGAGGGATATGATGGTCCTGATAGAAGCGTACCTTGCAACAAGTGTGAATGTTTCATCATAGTCAATGCCTTCCTTTTGAGAAAAACCACAAGCCACAAATCTCGCTTTGTATTTCTCAATACTTCCATCAACTGCATGCTTGATCTTGAACAACCATTTGGAGGTGACCATTGATTTTCCTTTTGGCCTGGGAACCACTTCCCACGCATCATTCTTCATGATGGATTGATATTCTTCCATCATGGCATCTTTCCATACTTGTTGTTGAGCAGCATCCTGAAATGTGGTGGGTCCTGCTGCCTGCAAACCTTTGAGGTCTTTTACTTTCCCTGAATGTACCTGATGGAGCACCATGTGATTTTGCTTCCTGCATAATCTCTCTACACCAGGCAGGTTTACTCTTAGACTAAGGCGCATCCAAAGGTCTCTCTACTTGTTCTATAGGTTCCACAGGATCATCCAAATCTAGTGGCTCATCTAACTCCTCCCTCTGCATATTTGAACTAGATGACTCTAAAAACCTGTACTTAAGAAGCTTCGGGCTCCTCAATCTCTGTATCAAGCTACAATTCTTTGGAACATTTAAAAGCAGCTTCTTCATGGAATGAGACATCCCTGCTTACCTCAATATGTCTTTCACCAGGTATATAGATCCTGTAGGCCTTGGATGTTTCACTGTACCCCACAAAGATTCCTTTCTTACCTGATGGTTCCATTTTGGTTCTCTTATCTTTTGGCACATGAATGTAGACAGGACACCCAAAGATCCTTAAGTGCCCTACATCTAGCTTCTCACATGTGAATGCTTCCTCTCGAGTCTCATTTCCCATAATAGCATGAGGGCTTCTATTTTGGATGTAAACAGCAGTACTTGCAGCTTCTTCCCAGAGAAAAGTAGGAAGATCTTGATCACACATCATTGCTTTAGTTGCCTCACAAATAGTTTTGTTCTTTCTCTTAGCTACCCCATTTTGTTGGGGGCTATATGGAACTAAAGTTGCCTCTTGATTCCTGCTTCCTTGCAGAAGTCTTCAAATTGGTGAGACTCATACTCACCACTATTGTTTGATCTCAGGATTCTAATGTGTTTTCCAGTTTGATTTTCAAATAAAGCCTTCAACTCATGAAACCTTTTAAACGTTTCATTCTTTGTTTTCATGAAGTATATCCATGACTTCCTAGAGAAGTCATCTATAAAAATCACATAATACACATGCCCATTTAATGAAGGTGTGGACATAGGCCCACATACTTCTGAATGAATTAATTCTAAGATCACTTTTGCCCTTTTATTGTTGACTGGAAAAGATGTCTTTGTGTTTTTGCCTAGCATGCAACCTTTACAAATACTATTATGATTAAACCGAAAAGTAGGCATATCACTCACCATCTTCGAAAGTCCGAGAAGCGCTTTGAAGTGAAGATGCCCAAACCTCCTATGCCACAGTTCGCAAGAACTGACAGTGTTGTGAAATAGTGCCTGAATGTGCCCTGGGACTTTGTAAAGTCCTCCTTTGATTCCAATAACAATAGCTGAACTGAGCTCTACATCCTTGGGCCATAAAAGAGCTTTCTTCTCCATGAAGATCACCATGTGACCTTCATCCTCCAGAATCCCAACTGAGATAAGATTCTTCGTCAATCCTGGAACATATAAGATATCTCCAATATGCAACATAAATCCAGAATCTAGCTGAAATGATGTTGAGCCAGTTCCTTTGATTGAATAGCTCGCATCATCTCCCAAGCTCAACTTGAGAAGAGAACTTTACATTCTTAAAGTTAGCTAGATTATCTTTGTTCCCTGTCATGTGCCTGGAGGCACCACTGTCCACTAACCAAGATTTTGCACTATCTGTCACAGTGCCTGTTAGAGCTGAAACAAGGTAATATTCTTTTCTTGTTTCCTGATCATTAGAAACCTCTCTAGGCTTCCTCCTATAAGTTCCTTCCTCTTCAGCAGCAGCAGCAACATGAAACTTACCCTTATGTCCTTTTCTCGATATGGGACAGTTCCTGGCAAAGTGACCTTTCTTCTGACAGTTAAAGCATCTCACCCTTGAAATGTCAAACTCCTTACCTTTGTAACCACCACTGTCTTTCTCCTTTTGAATAGAGAATTTCTTTCAAGAAGGGAATCTTTTCCCTTTCTTTGTTCTGGTGTCAATGCAATATTGTCTTCTTTTCAGGAGCCGGATTTGCATTGAATTCTACCTTCTCCCTGAAGGTAATCATGCCACAGCCTTTGAAAGTTAGGCTGAGTCTCTCTTGCATTTACCCCGGACAGGAAGACCTCCCAAGAGGGTGGGAGACCAGCAACATCAATCTGCACCAAGTCATCATCATCAACTGGTACACCAATCACTAGCAATTGATCCTTGATCTGTGAGATCTTGGTGAAGAAGGATGCTACTGTATCATCCTTCTCCATCTTAAGAGTTCGCAGCCTAATCTTGAGAACCCTCTTCTGACTGGGCGCCGCCTTCTCATACAGATTTGTTAGAGTGTCAAAGCACTCCTTCGCAGTCTTTAAAGGTGTTATTACAAGCATAATATTGTCCTTCACTGAATCAAAAATGATTCGTTTTGCCTTTGCCTGATTCTTCTTAAAGTTTGCCCTTCCTGCATTTGAATTAGGTTCCTCTACTACACTGGTTACGAAACTATCCAAATCATTCTCTTCAAAAATATTTAAAATCCTTACCTTCCAAATATTGAAGTTGGAAGCTCCTTCAAGCCTGTCAACAGCCTTCACTGAGATCGATGTCATCTCTGCAGTAACTTTTCAACAAATTTGAACTGTGCTCTTTAAATAATCCTCTCCAAGAACCCCGAATGAGCTCAAGCTTGCTGCAAAACTGAGTGACTACACGCCCATGGCCCTGATACCATGTTGAAATTTAAATGTAGTTCAGATCTGTAATATTTCTTAAAAATACTTCTTGCTGATTTATAATTTATTCACAGTGAATATGCAAAGATACATGAACAGAAATAGAATAGAAGCATGCACGATAACACAAGGATTTTACCCTGGAAAAACCCTCTCAAGCTCGAGGGAAAAAACTGTTGTTTTTCTTCATATGAGATGAGATATGATCGATGTGTTTTATTACAATGATGAGTGTTCCATATATAGAGAACATATGGTGACCATCCATGAAAGGATGTGTCCCTTGGATAATAAATAACTATTTATTATTATTATTACTTATTATATATATTATAAATTATTAATCTAGAAGAATGTCTTCTCGATGTTGTCCAAACATCAACACTCCCTCTCAACAAGGGAGACATTCTTCATCATGCCAAAGCTTGTCTCTGAAGTATACAAACTTCACCCTAGACTCATGACACTTCTCTATCAGTTTTGGGAGATGTCTCTCTCCCACCTGAACCGAGGGAAAACTCCTTTTGCAGCTCTCCCTCTAAGCCAATCGACTCTCTCTGAGATCAGGCTCACTCTAGGTCTGCATGTGATAGAATCTAGCATCTTGAATCTTTGTCATTCCTTGTCAAATCACCATGACTAGGACAAAGACCACACCAGGGTCGTTCACCATAGGTACACACCTGTGAGTGAATGTCATCCCGATGCTAACTAACACATGGAAAGCACCTCAAGCACCTTGAGTCCATATTATTCCTTGTCATGATCAAGGAAGGACTACGCCTGAGCCGATTTACCACAAGTACACCTTTGTGATAAATGCATCTTATCTCCCTTGGTCTACAGCCCAATCTAGGAGAAGGTCCACCCGATGCTTACTCAATACATTGTAGCAAAAGGTTCGTCACACATGGCACTCCCATGTGGACTTCTAGAGGCTACTCCCTCTAGAAACACTAGGGTCAACTCCCCATAGTGTGTGACATCAAGGTCAACTCCCTTGACATGTCCTCGTGTGCTCTCCACAAGGGACGTTGGGCTATAAGCCCAAGTCACTTATCCCTTCTCGAATAAGTGTCCTCACAGATCAACTCAACTCAGTCACAGAGGAGTACGATCTAGAGTCTATCACACATAGCACTCCCATATGGACTTCTAAATGCTACTCCCTCTAGAAACACTAGGGTCAACTCCCCATAGTGTGTGACGTCAAGGTCAACTCCCTTGACATGTCCTCATGTGCTCTCCACAAGGGATGTTGGGCTATAATCCCAAACCCACTTATCCCTTCTCGGATAAGTGTCCTCACAGATCAACTCAACTCAGTCACAAAGGAGTACGATCTGGAGTCTGTCACACATGGCACTCCCATGTAAACTTCTAGAGGCTACTCCCCATAGAAACACTAGGGTCAACTCTCCATAGTGTGTGACGTCAAGATCAACTCCCTTGACATGTCCTCATGTGCTCTCCACAAGGGATGTTGGGCTATAAGCCCAAGCCCACTTATCCCTTCTCGGATAAGTGTCCTCACAGATCAACTCAACTCAATCACAGAGGAGTATGATCTGGAGTCTGTCACGGAAGTACTCCAACTTCGTCTCGGTTTGGTAAGAACATCAGCAACCTGCTCATCTATAGGAAGGTACTGCACTAGTATTGCCTTCCTCTGCACCATGTCTCGAATGTAACGGTACTTGATCTCAATGTGTTTCGATTTTCCATGAAACACTGGATTCTCTGATATCTTCACACAGCTCTGGTTATCACAATGATTAACGGTGGAATCCAGCACATGTTCAGATAAATCTGCAAGGAGCTTGCGAAGCCACACTTAATGCAATGTACTCTGCTTCTACGATGCTCAAAGCCACAGAAGTATTGTTTCCTGCTACACCAAGAAACCATGGAAGATCCCAAAGTGAAGCAACACCCGAAGGTGCTTTTTCTGTCCACTGCGTTCCCTGCCCAATCAGAGTCTATATATCCCTGCAATCTCATGTCAATACTAGAAGTATATCTCAGACCATGTCCAACTATGCCTTGCAGATATCTCAAGACATGCTTCGCAGCAATCCAGCGTGTCTATCTCGGTTGACTCATAAACTGGCTAAGTGCACTCACTGCATAGCAATTATTTGGTCTGGTGTTAACCAGATACATCATGTATAGGATCGAATCAATCTCGTCGGAATCGGAAGAAGACACACTTAGTTTCTTCAAATTTGTCACCACTGGTGTAGTCATGGGCTTACAGTTCAGCATTCAATATCTCAACTGTGTACTTGCCTTGACTCAGGAAGATCTCATCAGTTCTCTACCACACTTCTAGTCCCAAGAAGTAGTGCATCATACCAAGGTCCATTAACAGTGTTGTAGTACAGGTTGGGATCAGCAACACTTTTGCTGAAGCCCAAACTCATCTGGTATCCATCAATCCTCGCATTCCAAGCTCGAGGTGCATGCTTGAGTCCATACAAGGCCTTCTTCAACCTGCAGACATGAGACTCCTTATCATGTATCACGAAACCATATGGCTACTCGATGTATACTTCTTCCTCAATCTCTCCATTGAGAAAGGTTGTCTTCACATCCATCTGATGTAGTCTTCAACCCATGGACGTTGCAAGGGAAATAATCATTCAGATAGAAGTGTATCGAGCAACATGAGCAAATGTCTCATAATCTATTCTCTCCACCTGAGAGAATCCTCTAGCAACAAATCTTTCCTTGTGCTTCTCGATGCTCCCGTCAATTGTCTGTTTGATCTTATAGATCCATTTGGAAGTCACTACAGACTTCCCCTCAGGTCTCGGAACAATATCCCACACATCATTCTTCACGATGGACTGATACTCCTCCATCATGGCATCTCTCCATACTGGCTGACTAGATGCCTCCTCATAACAGGAAGGCTCAGAATCAATGTTGTGGCTCATAGCTACGACATAGCCCGAATATCTCCTAGGTCTCTTGCTCTCTCGAAAGGTATCACGAATAGCTATATGTTCTTCTGCCTCCTGCAGAGTCTGACGAGTCCATGTGGGTCTCTTCCAACCTACTGCACTATCTCTGGGAACATCAACTAGAGCTACAGGATCAACGGGATCAATTTGATCAATAGGCTCAATTGTCTCCCTCTGAACTACTAGAGGGTGAGGGGGAGAAGACGCCATCTCTTCCTATCTCTCACTATCAATCTCAATGCGAGATCCTCTAGATCTCCTTAAGGCTACCTCCTCCTCAAAGATAACATCTTTGCTCACCTCAATCTGTCTTTGACCAGGGATGTAGATCCGGTATGCCTTCAAAGACTCTCTTTGTACCCCACAAATGTACCCTTTTTGCATGAAGGGTCTAGCTTGGTCCTTTTCTCCTTGGGTACATGAATGTATACTGGACACCCAAATATCTTGAAGTGTCTAACCTCAGGCTTCACTCATGAATTGTGTCCATACTAGACATCTCGTGGTTCCCTCGTGGAACACATGTCTAAGACATATCGAGGTTCCCTCATGGAACCAATGTCTTGGTTCCGGACTCCAGTTGAAATGAAGTTGTCCCAACTCCTCTCACTGCATATTTGGTGTTCACCAAATTCTACTCGCAATATTGACTCCCTCTCAACCAAATCTAAGAGACAATTACGAGAACCAGTCATGTGCCTTTATCCAGGGTGCAGATCACAATTTTGTTTCAATACTTGATATTCGATTGAAGGCAAAAGCAACTCTCTACTATACTTATCCAAATATAGAAATTTAGGGCATCCACAATAGTTTAAATCCATTTGAGGAGAGTCGTCTGAGATTCGGTGTAACTGCATGGCCCCTATAAGCAGCGCACACAGGATTCAAAATCCTCAACGGCATCAAGAAACCAAGATATCCGTGTTCCCAAAAGACACCCTCGGCCACAGTGATTTGCCTTTTCCCACTAGCTTCTCGTCCTCCTAAAAGGGTGTGCAACATATGCAATTGACAAAGGAGCTGAAGAATGAGCGAGCCTTCGCCATCTTGCTCAACGCGATCGTGCTCATCGAAAAGCCTCGCTAGGGTTCGAACCTGCATGTTGTCCAGAAGCCCTTCTGTCTAGCTAGAGAGATTGAATGTGGATGGTCCACCAAAAGACACATGCCCTCTCTTATTGTTCTTTCTCTGAACTTGAAACCCATCACAAACCCAAGGTTGGATCAACCTCTCCACACGTGGCTGGGTCATTCTCTTTTGCATGCGACCTCTGCGATTTCTATGGTAGCAACCATTAAATGCGACCATTATCTTCATAGAAAAACCAAAGGGCACAAACTCAAACTGTTGTTATGTTTTTATGGAGGGAAGCTCCACATTGGACCCTCCAAATGGCCCTTCTACGCCAAGCTCGACAACTTCATAGGACCCTCGCAGAGCAAGCACCAGGCACTAAAGCATCTCCATCTCCATCCGCAGCCCCAGCCTCCACCTCTGTCGCCTCCCTTGCCCTCCAAGCGCCCTAATGAGGGCTTCAATTTGCTGTCGTCCGACTCCGTCGATGCGACCAAGAGCTTACCCAACGACGGGGCTGATGAGAAGTGCAAGAGGGGGAGGAGGTCGTCGTCGTCCTCTTAGAGCCCAGTGAGGGAATTGGCGCAAGCGATTATGAAGTTCCGGGAGATCTATGAGGGATTGAGAGCGCCAAGCAGCAGCAGATGATGGAATTGGGGAAGCATCGCATGGAGTTTACAGGGGACTTGGAGGTGCAGAGGATGCAGCTCTTCATGCAGACACATATTGAGGTTGCCAAAATGGAGCACACTAAACACGGCGGTCCATATGCAGTTTCATCCATCATCCGAGAAACGCCTAGGCCCTGCCTCCAATGTAAGAGGGAAGATATTGATGGCTCCAAAGTTTTATTAAAACCGGGATCCAGATGTGACCACAATTCTGGGCCTAAGTCATCCAACTATCGGATCGTAGTGGTGACTGGGATCTTCATCTTCCAGGATATCTTAAACATCAACAGGGATCTTTTGTATTTGTCTTACACAAGAATCGTGTAGTGGAACAGCTCTGATAACAACGATCTCTCTTCATTTTCCTGAGCCCTCCTGTGAGGGAGTCAAGCCCAGTCCAGCTCTGATACCATGTTGTTTTTCTTCATATGAGATGAGATATGATCGACGTGTTTTATTACAATGATGAGTGTTCCATATATAGAGAACATATGGTGACCATCCATGAAAGGATGAGTCCCTTGGATAATAAATAATTATTTATTATTATTATTACTTATTATATATATATATATAAGAGGGGGAGGAGGTCGTCGTCGTCCTCTTAGAGCCCAGTGAGGGAATTGGCGCAAGCGATTATGAAGTTCCGGGAGATCTATGAGAGGATTGAAAGCGCCAAGCAGCAGTAGATGATGGAATTGGGGAAGCATCGCATGGAGTTTACAGGGGACTTGGAGGTGCAGAGGATGCAGCTCTTCATGCAGACACATGTTGAGGTTGCCAAAATGGAGCACGCTAAACACGGCGGTCCATATGCAGTTTCATCCATCATCCGAGAAACGCCTAGGCCCTGCCTCCAATGTAAGAGGGAAGATATTGATGGCTCCAAAGTTTTATTAAAACCGGGATCCAGATGTGACCACAATTCTGGGCCTAAG
>ML788837.1:577924-616388 GCA_009831015.1 Picea engelmannii
TGGTTTGGGGGGGGGGATGCAAAGAGGGAGAAGGTGAGGACATGGTCTGCCAAAGGGAGGGGAGAGATAGATCAGTGTCTAATAAGTGGGAGGAGGTCATGGTTGGCCAAGACGTAGTCCACCACATTGGACCCTAGGTAGCAAGGGAGACAATTCAAGATCAACAAGTCCTGGGATTCACCAAGCTATAAAAGGTGTCTCTGATAAGCTATGAGGGGCCCAAGCATATCATCGGAACTCTTGTGGAGGCCCACGAACTACAACTTTAACTCTTGGAGGTAAAGTACATCCTCAGCTTTGTCATGTAAGGACACCTATAGGTTCAAGGTATAGGCATTGAAGTCGCCTAGAAGAACGACCTCCCTAAGAGTGGAGTAGTGGGAGATGTCGACATAAAGATTGAGGAAAGGGTCCCCCTTGGACTCCCTATAAAGTGCAAAATGTGACGAGACTAGGGTGAAGCAACATACTACAATGTAACTATCCCGAAGTAGGGGGCACTGAAATGAATCCGGACCCACAGGAACCTGGTGTCCTCATCTAATGCCACTTGTTGATGTATTTAGCATCGGACAAGTACTTCCACATTGGCTTGGTGTCTAGCATGTGGAAGTCGTTCGTAATGCCTCTCAGAACCTTAGGAAATTCACTTTATGAGTTAATAATTAAAATGAATGACCTTTTTAATTAATGTGAGTTTAATTAAGTTAAATGCCTAAGTTTTTGGCATTAGTAATTTAAGTGGGCTAATTAAATCCTAACCGTTAGATCTAAAGTGAAGGTGAGATTTAATCTCAACCCTTGATCACTTTATAGATCTAGGGTTTTGGATTTAGGGTTAACTCAATGTTATAAAAGGCAGCCTAGGTGAGAGGATGAGACACACAGAGTGAGGAGATCTCATTGATTAGGTGAAGAGGAAATTTCATCCAAGTGTGAGTGGGCAGGGTTGAAGAAAAGAGCAAAGGGGCAGCAAGGGATATAGCATCCATTTAGGCTAGGCTATTTGTTGCACTGTATTTTCCTCTAATGGGCTATTATCCCAGGACAAGAGCCCAAGAATTTAATTAATGAAGTCAACTCAAGTGTTGGTTTTCCCTTCGAGGTTTCCCAGGGGTGTTTACCTAAAAATATTTGTGTAGTGTGTATGGTTTCAGTTTTATGCTTCCGCTAATTAACTTAGTTAAAACCTAGTTGTGCATTTATTAATAAGGGATTTACTCATAATAATTTGTCGGGTGCTAGGTTAGGAAAACCAACACGGTATCAGAGCTTGGTCTCTAAAGGAAACCAAATTTGCCAAGATCGATTTGTTGCAGCGTGGTAGATTTCAATTATTGCAGGTCTGCAAGCCGTGGATAAGAAATTAAAAAAATTTAAAAAGGGAGAACTGTACGGCCACCGTACAGTCGTACGGCACAACGGCACATACTGCAAGAACCGTTTAAGAGTCATTGGTGATGGTCAGACGTGTGCAGACAACACTGAAATCGGTGTTGAGGGTGACCGGGTGGAGCAACCGCCAAGGAGTTGACGGCATGTGAGTCCACCAATAGCGGGCCGGGCAGAAGGAAATAGTAGAAGGCAGCTTGGTAGAGATCGCACGAGCTGAGGAGTGGTGGAAGGTGTTAGATGTTGCGGGCTCAAGCTGCGGGTGTTGAAATCAGTCGGCTGAGAGGGATCGCGTGGACGTTGGGTGAGAAGACAGAAAGGCACGAGAGAGATGTGGAATTGCAACCGCATAGGAATGACAACGTTGGGTAACCATCATGGATACAACAGTCGTCAAAGAAAGAACAGTCAGCAGAGAAGGGCGATAGGTGACAGGAGGAGCATCAGGCCGTAGAGTTGTGTTGAAGGCCGCTGGACAGAGGAGGCAGGCCAGTTGAGAAGGAGTTGGTCGTTGGAAGTATCAACCATGTGAGGACACGACACTGTAAAGGAGTCGGCATAGTGGATTGTGGCCGACAGGTAGAAGGCGATGGTGGTGTTGGGACTTGGGAGCTCGCATATCGTGGTCGAAGTGCGACTGGGCGAACAGTTGTCGACAGCCACCAACAAGGTTGACAGGCCGGCAGTCAACCAATCCGAGCAGCCCCGAGCACCTTCAATCAGGGGTCTAGGCAACGAGCAACGAGAAGCAAGACCAGGCAGCAAGTCCAAACAACAAAACTTGAGCTTTTCAGCAGGTTGCATAAATGGTTGCATCAGAGTTGGACTTTGAGGATAGGTTGGACAGGGTTTCCAACTATAGTCCTTCGAAGGAGAGGATCATGTTGGAGCTGATGGAAAATGACATTTGGGAGTTTGCAAACTCCATTGTGGTCCCCACCAATGGATCCAACATATTTGGTCATCCATAAACTAAAGAACTTGAAAGACAGGAGAATTATTCTAGACGGAGTGAAGGATCACTTAATCCCTCATTTATCTGGAAAGAGCACTGCCAAGGACATGTGGGAGGCTCTGAAGAGATTATTTCACATTAAAAATGAGAATCACAAAATGGTGTTAAGAGAGAAGCTCAGAGACACAAAGATGATAGGATCAGACACAGTGCCAGCTCATCTCACCCAGATCCGACAAGTTCGAGATGAACTAGCTACAATCGGGAAAACAGTGGATGATTCAGAGTTGGTGAGGACATCGCTCAAAGGCTTCATGAAGGAGTGGACACCGTTCAAGGAGTGGACATTGTTCATCAAAGGAATCGTGGCAAGTGAGAAGCTCCCCGATTGGTCAAGGTTGTGGGATGACTTCGTCCATGAAGAACTTCGGGATGAAGAACTGAATGGAGGTCGACACAAGGTTGATGATGAGAGTGTTGCTCTTGCCAGCTAGGCAAAGAAGGGCAAGTTCAAGAAGATTGCCAGTGGAGAGTCTACCTCTCAAGACGACAAGAAGTACATGAGCAAAGTCAAGTGCTTTGCATGTCACAAGTTTGGGCATTATGCAGGTCAATGTTCGAACAAGAAGAAGGATGGAAACGGGACGCAATCAGAGGTAGTTGCGTCGGCAAAGGCTCAAGTGGATGAGTTTGCCAAGAAGTTTGAACCGAAGTTCTTACGTGTTTCCCATCTTTTCTCGAGCACCATATCAGTTGGTGCATGGATAATAGATAGTGGAGCCACATGTCATATGACAGGAGCACAAGAGTTGTTCGAGAGCTTCATAGAGTCAGACTCAGACGTGCATGTGGAACATGGTATGGGCACCAAGCATGCAGTAAAAGGGATCTAGGACAATGCCATTCCAGATGGAGTGAGGAGGCGTGTTGAGAGTGAGGGATGTGTTATGGGTGCCAGAACTCACGAGGAGTGTGCTCTCAATCTCAGCGATTGAGAAGAAGGGATTTGACATACTAATAATAATAATCTATTTTTAAGGTCACGGCTAAGCCAGACACCAAATTGGTGTATGAGACCCCCTTGTTTATGGGACAAGGGACCCCCCACATAGTGATTTGACTGCTAAAGTCTACGGAGGTATACATACCCTACCCCCTTTGGATTTGAACTTGTGACCTCCAAGGAGGAAACACGTGTTCTTAACCATTAGACTATTCCAGGATGGATAGGTGTTGACCAAGCCCAGAGGATCTAGCTCAGACACGGCAATTGTTCTCGGAGTTAGAGAGAGCAACTTGTATAGGCTAAAGGGCCAACCTATGCAATCTATGGCAAGCAACAGAGTGACAGAGGACAAGGAGCAAGTAGCTCTGAAGGTTGAGCAACTCAGAGGGAGTCAACCTTCAGGTTCAGGTGGGAAGGAGCGGCTTTCCAAGTCTGTCATGAAGGAGTCATGGTACAAAATGGCCATGCAAGATGCTCAAGAGCAAAGGGCTTCTAGGAGCATGTTCAAGGGGAAGTCTTCAAAGAAGGGTCCAAGCAAGATGGCAGGGATAGTTTTTGTTTCAGAGGGAGCAACCAATCAGGTGGATTGGAGAGCAGCCATGGTAGCAGATCTGAAAGCGAAGACAAAGCCACCTCTAGGTGGTAGAAATACCTTCCTCGCTAAGAGAGAGTGTTGATGTATTTAGTATCGAACAGGTACTTCCACATTGGCTTGGTGTCTAGCATGTAGAAGTCGTTTGTAATGCCTCTCATAACCTTAGGAAATTCACTTTATGTGTTAATAATTAAAGTGAATGACCTTTTTAATCAATGTGAGTTTAATTAAGTTAATTGCCTATGTTTTTGGCATTAATAAGTTAAGTGGGTTAATTAAATCTTAACCATTAGATCTAAAGTGAAGGTGACATCTAATCTCAACCCTTGATCACTTTAGAGATCTAGGGTTTTGGATTTATGGTTTAACTCAACGTTATAAAAGGAAGCCTAGGTGAGAGGATGAGAGACAAAGAGTGAGGAGATCTCATTGATTATGTGAAGAGGACACTTCATCCAAGTGTGAGTGGGTAGGGCTGAGAAAAGGAGCGAAGGGGCAGCAAGGGAGATAGCAGCCAAGTAGGCTAGGCTATTTGTCGCATTGTATTTTCCTTTGATGGACCATTATCCCAAGACGAGAGCCCAAGATTTTAATTAATAAAATCAACTCAAGTGTTGGTTTTCCCTTCGGGGTTTTTTTAGGGGTGTTTACCCAAAAATCCTTGTGCAATGTGTATGGTTTCAGTTTTATGCTTTCGCTGATTAATTTGGTTAAAACCTAGCTATGCATTTATTAATAAGTGATTTATTCGGAATAAATTGTCGGGTGCTAGGTTAGGAAAACTAGCACCACCATAGCAACCTTGCTCTAGAGGGAGCCATGCATGAGACATACAACCTCCCCAGAACCTCTAACATTGTTAGATAGTGTCTCTTATCGACATAACTGTGCCCAATGGTATCCATGGATCTGAGGTGGTGTTCGCTTCAAGCTCATGTGTGTCTCTGTGAGAAAGAGGAGGTCACAAGACCCAACCACATCACAAAGTGTGCTCAGGGAAGACCAAACCACTCCATTGCAGTTCTAGCAATCAATGGAGATGGAAATGGTGGACAAGTTCCCCTAATCCTATCCTCGCCCTAGATGGACCTGTCATTTAGACCAACAACAAGAGTATCCCAAAGGAGGGGAGTCCCAGAGGACAACTTTAAGGTCTCGGATAATGGCCCACTTCACTTCTTTCCTTATTGTTGTGACCAGATCCCTAAACTACTTAAGCTCCACCTGTTGGGCTCTGGTGAGGTCGACGTCAAGGAAGACCTTATGTGGTGGGAGGGATGTCAATCATCTCTTAGCCCGAAGGGCTCTAAGTCGATCCCCTGATGTCGAGAAGCAGAGGAAGAGTGTGGAGTTCACACCCATCCAAGAACACTCGATGTTGAGGCCCCTTAGGTCTAGTGTGTTGTGAAGGAAGGAGGTGCCTATCTGTAGAGGGTTTGACATGACCGCAAGGGGAAACCCACGCACTCTGAGGTTAACTTCTTGAGATCAACGAAGGCATTCTACATGTAACTTGGCTTGTATCACCTCCTCCACCTCGATGAGTGTTGAAATTTAAATATAGTTTAGATCTGTAATATTTCTTAAAAATACTTCTTGTTGATTTATAATTTCTTTACAGTGAATACACAGAGATACATGAACAGAAATAGAATAGAAGCATGCACGATAACACAAGGATTTTACCCTGAAAAAAACCCTCTCAAGCTTGAGGGAAAAAAAACCAGCAAATGATCTTTCTTATTAGCAAATGAATGAGCTAGGAGCAGATACAAATTTACCACAGCCACACAACAAGCTTACAACCATGAGATTTTGTTGTCCAGATCTAGCTTTAAAGCTAGCTCAAATTCTAGTAGAAGTTCGCAGCCTGAAACCTGAAAGCAAATTGTCCTTGCTGCAGAGATCCCACGAGCAGCAGAGCTTCCTTCTTCACTGTGTCTTCAACGAGTATTCAAGAAAATATATTTGTCAAGCACTGAGGAGTTCTATTAATAATATTTATCTCTCCATAACTCGCTATGGAACTCGTCTTCCTCACTTGACTTAACTAAGATAACTCGTCTTAGTAACTCAACTTGCTAACTCGACTTTACATGCAGACTTTGTAACTTTAACTTAACAACACAGCTTTACAATAGTCTTTGCATGACTCGCCTTTGACAACTCAACTTTGAAACTCGTCTTGATTTGCAACTCGACTTTGCATGACACAACTTGACAACTCGACTTTGCTTTGCAACTGAGTTTGCATGACTCGACTTTATGACTTGACTTGACAACTCGACTCTTTGACAACTCATCTTTGCTACAGGATCGGCTATTCTTCTTTCCTCCAACAATCACAAGTCTTTCATGCCAGCCATGGTCTCACATGCCATCATACTAGCTCAGCACATATACATCATTTGCAAGAAAGATCAGTTGTCTCAGGATGTGACCATCTTGTTCTCCACTCATGGTCAATTGCTTGGCCCAGGAGAACCTCACACACCACTTTTGCCTACACAAGGCAATACCTCAACACATGAGGTCACTCAGTCTTGTCACGAATAAGATTGATCGGCAGTATACTCTTGTCTTGGCTTTTGCTTATACAAAGCTCACAAGACTTTTTGCCTTGTCTCAAATAAGGCTCTTCTCCAAGTCTCAAGTCAGTCTACACAAGGCAATCTTGGAGAATGACTCACTCTGCTGCAAACTTTAACAATGAGCAGGGGGGGTTGTTCCCTTTTTCGAACCACCTAAACCTAAGAGTTAAGGGTTTGTTGTTGCAATTCCATTTTCTATTTCAACAAGGCCCGCTATGATCTCATCTCTTCTTGCAAATCTTTGATGTTCGAGATTTTGGAATGGAGAGTGGGCGAATCTACAAGCGAATGTTGCAATTGTATGTTTTCTTGGTGTTTCATTCCAGAGACTAGATGTTTGAGATATGTTACCTTTGAATGGAACTTGTTGTTTTTGGTTTCAAGAAATTCCATCCTTCACGGCAAGTCTTTAATCTAGCATGTCCAATTGGTCCCTGATTATTGTTGCAATTTTCGAAGTACTCAAACTATCCCCTGTTGTAGAATTCCCTAGTCTTTGTCACTATTTGCCTAGACTGTTAGTCATTGGTGAGAACTATTGAAGAGGGTTTTGGGGTAGAGTCCTCCATTAGAGAGAAGACACTTAGAAAGTCTGTGAAAACCTACGAAAGAAGCACTTTGAATCCCTGAAATCAAACTTTAATATATAACAAGTCCCCACAAAGAACAGACCCGACCTTAGGGTAAATTGAGTCGCCATGTGGTTGATCGACTTCTCAGAGCCGACCTGTAATCGACCCCTAACCTCGACCTCAAAGGATTTACAGGTAGATTCAAGTGCAAACGATTGTCATTTCAACCAATGTCGGATTCCTTCACATTATTGTGCAACGAGAGGTAGAGATTTAGAAGAATTGTGCAGCGAGAATTTGTTGGCTCTCAAAGGAACTTCATAGAGAATATCAATATTAACTTAAATTTTCAACATTAAAAATGAAAAATGGGACCCCCATTTCAGGGTGTTCAATAATGGTCTTAGACTCCTAGGGCCTCACATGGAGAAAGTAGAAATTGAAGTGTTTTTTCAATTTCAGTAGAATTAACATTGTTTCAACATTTCAACACTATATGAAATAAAATAGTGCAACCTTGGTCTTCTACATCTCATGGGTTGAGGAACTGTAGGACTATAGCATGATAAACATTTGTGTGTGATTGCTTTGTGATGGTGAGGATCCCAATCTAGGGGATGATTTTAATAATATGTTGGAGTGATTAGTTGTAGTATGATACTTTTAGACTTTGGAGGCCATTTAAAACCTCAATGTCTATGTATTTTGGTTTGAATATGTTCCAATATGTAATGCACTCAATGCCATTTTTCTATATTCAACCTTAAATGCTATATACATGAGATAACTTTGCATATTTGGTGTCTAAAGGTTTTGGTCACAATTCCAAAGTTTTAGAACAATTAGTAAGGAAGGTTGTTCTAGTATTCTTTGATGACATAATTATCTATAGAATCAAAGTAAAATGTGGCAACAACACATCCTTTTTTCTCTTAAAAACACAAATTCTACACCCAAAAATTAAAATGCTCATTTATAAGCAAGAAATCAAATAGTTAGACAACATAGTTTTTGCTCGAGAATAAAGTTAGCAGAAAAGACTAAAATGCTCTTTTGCTTGTTTTCTTGAAACAACTCCACCAAAATCTACACTCAAATAATGGACGAAGGAGAAGAAAAATATATAGCATGATATTAAAGTCTTACAACTATGCAATGAAGGATTTGTCTTACTTCCCTATGCTTTCTTTAGGAAATCCTTTGAAGGTGACCATAGCTTTTGCTCGAGTATTAAAGTCAGCAGAAAAGACTAAAATGCTCATTTTCTTATTTTCTTGAAACAACTCTACCAAAGTCTACACTCAAATAATGGATGAAGGAGAAGAAAAATATATAGCACGATATTAAGTCTTACAATTACGCAACAAAGGGCTTGTTTTATTTCTCTATGCTTTCTTTAGGAAATCCTTTGAAGGTGGCCATGGTTCTAGAAAAGCAGCTTTGTCACTTAACAACCTTGGACTCTAGATTTTTCCGTAGACCATTCAAGCTAATCTGAATGTCCGGATCGATTGGATTTACAAATGCTATTTTCAAAAACTTCTCCCTGAGCTCACTGTTACCTTGGGCTCAGTTATCTGAATGAATCCATGAGTTAGATATGTTACCAAGATGAGGTGCACTGCATGGCCTGGTTGACCGCTGTTGTAAGAAAATTATGATCGATTGCTGCAATGGTTATCAACAATAAAAGATAGCCTACTTTAAGTACCCAATGTATGTTTTCAGATGACATGATGAAAAAGTTAAAAACATAGGATTCATGGTCATCATCTTATGAAAACAGGAGCTATTATCTGAAATTGTGTTTTCAGGCACAACAGATGTCAATTAGGATTGGACTAAAGTTCATAGAAAGACGGCTCATAAACAAGTTAGCAAGCAACATGTTGCCCATAAAACTCCTATGAAACGTGTAGGTAAATACAATGCTGTAACCCACTAGCTGTCAACCTAAAGACTCCTAATCAGTATCCTGTGAACGACAAGAAATCGACTGCCAAATCGACTGCCAAGGCAAACAACCAATGACTATGCAAGAAAATCCTCGGAGACCAAAATTTTCTTCCCTTCCCAGACTTTCAACAAAATGTTTCAAATGTTGGGAAGCCCTTATAGAAAATAATAGGTAAAGTAAAAGATCTCAGTCCGGGGGCTTGGCTCGGTGTTTAAGGATTATGTCAGAAACAAAACATTGATCGGGCATTTACATAATAATAGATTGATTTTATATTTGACAAATTTGGCGTAAATATAATGTATATTTCTTGGACACTTTCTCGACGTGGATATATTTATTTCTCGTGTTGCAAACAAGAAATTTTGACATCAGTAAACAACGGCTAAAATAAAACTCTGCGATATTAAGGATAAGTCTCTGTCAAAAAAAAAGTAAAACATTAAGCGCCCCAATGCAGAAGTATAGAATGAAATACCAATACGTTCAAAGACAGTACCTTCTGATAATCTCTAGCCGCAGCGGCCATGACATTTCCGAGCGCCAGATCCGTAAGAGTGGAACGAAAAGCCTCCGGATCCATGCTGAAAGACTGCAGTAAGCAACAATCGGTATGGCGGTGGTAGCAAAAAGAATCGATCACGAGCTTCCGAAAGCGAATAATGCCGATGAATCCAAACCCTCGAAACCCTTGAACGCTTATCAGATGAAGAAGTCTGTACAATACAGATCATAAATTTGAAATTGAATTTCGCTGTACCTTTATATTTTTACTCGATAATTTTGAATATGAAAAAGTTGATTTGATAGCAACATAAATGGTTGATCGGGCGCTTAATCATAAGTCTTTCTCGCTGTGCGTTTACTTCTAGTTTACTTTATATTTTTTTATAATAATAATAATTTAATTTTTTTTATAATAATAACCATTTAAATTTTTTTATAATAATAATAACAATTTAATTTTAAGGTTATAATTACCAAATTGATATATGAGATTTCCATGTTTGAGATAAGGGACCCTTTATATGATTTGATTATTTAACTATATAAAGGTGTACATACCCTACCCCTATCTCCTTTCATATTCGAACCTATGACTTTTTATTTACATGGGTCTATCTCGACAAATTATGATTTTTAGTGGGATGTCTAGAAAGAGAGTGACCCCTCTTAACATAATAGTTGATTGGTTACGGGGTGATAATGATTATTTCCTCTAAATTCTCCTCCTCTTTTTATGTGGCCTATGTGCTTGTGTTATAAAATTTCTTTTTAAAAACATGTCTTACAAAACTTTTTTGTTTTATTTATGTCAGAAGCTATGAACCAATACCTTTTTAGCATGGGATGAAGAGATTTGAATTTTACACCTTTCTCCCATGCAAAAGCAAAGATTTTGTGATGAATACTACTTCTACGTTGATGTAGAGTTGTTATTAATAATGTTCCATATACTAATGTGGTATTTGCAAATGAGAGTAAGCATATATCCTGAGTGAAATTGATGGAATAAATACCCTTTGCTATGTTGGAGAGATGTTGGCTAAGTTTGAGTTGTAGCACTGATGCTCGTTAAATGCCATGTATTATGCACCTTTAGTGATTGGTTGTGAACAACGTTGGTGTGAGTGGATGACCCCTAGATTTACCACACCTCGTGTCAATGTCATGAGCAACCCTAACACCTATCTATAAAGAGGCTTAAGCCTAGTTTATACTTGTCTCATTGAATGATAACTATATCGTGTATGATATTATTTTAAGAGGTACTTATTTGTCCTCGATCAATTCTTGTGCATTGAGTTATGTGATGGCTATTAGTGTTTGGGTTTGGTATGTTTTACAACACATTAATTAATGAAGTCCAATACCAGTCCTAACATGGTATTAGAGCCATGTGAATTTAGTGGTGTGTGTGGTAATGCATACTATGAAGAGTACATGGCATGTGTGAGAATTGAATCACGATAATATGGCATCTTCCTTCATACTACATTTTGAATATGTTGCAATGATCATGCTCCAACACCAAACATTGTGATCTGTACACCTTGTTGTAGTTCACTTGTTCTTCCAACACAAAATTCTATGTATAATATCGACAAAAATTCTTTTGAAATTTGTGCTACACATTGGTATACATTATGTATCAAAAGGGTGAAAGCATACTTTGATATGAAGAGCAGTGTTTTGGCAAAGATTTAAAGTGGAGAATTTTTAACAAATATTTGAAGATTTGATTAGTGTTGGTTTTTTCCCATGGTGCCCTACCTTTGTGCAGTGTCTCACATAGGTGCATACATTGGTGTGTTCTAGTGTTGTTCTGAGAATTTGAACATTGTGTTTCACTAAAAGGGCATACATGTCAAATGAGACATGGAGGTGTGTGTCTCATAAGCCCAAGCAATAGTCCATTTTATATGCATTTTTGTCTTCCATAAGCGACCCTCCTCCATAAACTCAATATTGAATTTTCTACAACAATGCATCACCACAAATTCAATGCTTATAGTTTTGCGATACACCCACATTGTTATGTTACATGTTTCCCTGCTTGATGAATTTTTATAATGTCAACAAATTTGTAAAAGTGCATTTTTCCTTTACGTAAACCATACTATCATCCAAACATTTTTTTACTTTCGTCATATGGAATTTTTATTTTTTTATTTTTTTCAATCGAGTTGTTGAGTGGGGGGGTGCATTGTTTTGCATACCACTAGTGAGATTCATGTTCAAGTCTCCTTAAACTATACGTTTGTTCTGGAAAATAGGAGGCTGAGTGGAGGGGGGGTTTATTGTGATGTTTATTTGGTCATTTTTTTACCACATCTCTCTCGAGTGAAAATTAAAGGGGGATGTTCCCCGGATGGGGTGCTACACAGCCCACAATGAGCATGAGACAACGCCTCACATTAACATCGATGGACACATGGCTCCCCGATTACAGTGTCAACGACTTAGGTGGTAGTGTTGGAGGGTGGCGAGGTCATTTCAGGAAAAAATCACAACGGATGAAGGATTTGGGGAATAGAGGATGGATGCAGACTCACATGGAGGAGGAGGACAACCTTAATACCTGGTGCAGGGCCTTCAATGGCCTCATAACAGCCATGCCGCAAGTGCGGAGCAGGCACTTAAGCCATAATAGAGTTGGAACACAATGGCATTTCGTCTTTGGTCTCTCTCTGAAGCGCAGTTACAGTGGACGGGAACGAGAATTCTTGGTCTTCCGTCTCCAAGAGCGGATCTGGTTTTCTCATCTCAAAGCAAGCACAACTTTTGGGTGTAAAAATTCAAGGCAGAGGGGACACCCGAAGCGAGGAAGGGGTACCCAAATCCCTGTGGGTCAACTCATCTGCACGATGGAAGACATGGACAAGAGACGCTCTCGAAGAAATAGGTCTAGGTTACCTGCAAGCACTTCAAGCAAGGATCAACAGCAGGAAAGTGGGCACACCCCGGGAGGCTGGGGCCACAAAATTGAGTGGTTTAACAGAAAGGGTCATTCATGTGGCTACACTCTGAAGACTCTTCTGAGCTGGACTTCATCTGAGATCCCTCCAACCGACACTCACAACAATCCTGCAAGCGTTAGTCATACAATTCACCACAAGGACAATTCAGTGCAACCATCTCTAGCATCGTCACAAGTAGGCGTAAGGAGAAACAACAACGATAAAAATGCGCAGCGCATTCTTGGAGCCCTCTCCACTCTTCAACAACTGGTCTTCGAGATGTATAGCGAGGTATATGATTTGAAATTTTGTATTGAGATTTTAGAAAAACACACACCCACAAGCATGCTTTACAGCTACACTCATGAAGTTGTGTTTTCTCATGTGATGGAGGAGGCAAGGGAACCCATCCTACTCCCTTATGTCCAGAATTGGTGCCAGGCATGAAATTCATTTGGGTTTTCTTTTGTTTTTGTCTTGCAGTTTTGAATTTTGTATATCGTTTAATGTTCCTCACTGTCCTTAGTTTTAATTTCAATGGACAAAGTATGTGATCCGGATTTTATGAGCAGAACGAAATGAATATAGATTATTAAAAGATGCTTAACACAGAATAACAGAGATACAGTAAAATTGATATCCTATTCAATAAGGAAATAAGTTGAAACAGTAAAATGCAGCGGAAAACAAGCTTGTTGGAATGGCGTTGGCTTATCTCCGAGAAGAGATGTGACGGTTGCGCTCATTCGCAAGAAGATGATTACAATGAGGCTTTGAAGGCCTTTTTACAATAAACAGGAATGTCAAAAACCCTAGACATCCAAAAACCTAACCCTAGGAGATGAAGCGCCAAAAGTCATGTGGGCCCCGTTTGGGTAAGTTAGTACATCAACTTCATAGGGTCGTAGCTTTTGCATACGATCTCTATTTTAGGCGCACAATAGCCTGTTGGAAAGGTATCGTCAAGGAGATTCGTCAAAGAATTTGTCTATCATTGTGAAGCTCAATCCCGAAAAACCTTCATTTAGGCCCTCAAAATGGCCCCGGAAGTTAAAAACTACTAAAAATAGTAAATTGTCAAATTTGTCAGACAATTGTTTTGAGCGAGTTAGAAAAGGTGGGTGGCCACTAATATCCACCTAGATCAATCCTCCCTCCTTAGGAAGCAATGGTCTCCATTGCATTGAGTTCCCCCATCAAATGAGGAATTTTTTGTTGAATTTGACCCCGGGTGAGCCACTTGCCTTGGTGTAGGAGCTACCCTGCTTTGACGACTTGATAAAGCTGGATCCTTTGTTGTCGAGTGTGCTTGATCTATGTGTCCACAATATAATCATTGGATGCATGTTGCATGCAGTCAAGGTTGAGCTATGTTGGTGTCAACTGCTCTGTTGTCTCTGAGGTGTCCAATAATGGTGAGAAATATGGCCGAAGGAGAGCCACGTTGAAGACTTAGTGCAGGCCAAGGAAAGGAGGAATGTTGAGCTCGAAATCATTGTCACCCATGGCCTTGGTGATGGTGTATGACCCATAACGGAGTGGGCGAAGCTTCCGATGGGGCCTTGTAAGGCATTCTTTCTGCAAGTGCAACCAAACTTTGTTTCCCACCTGAAACTTATGTGGCACCCGATGTTGATCATGGCGTTGCTTGTAATTGGCATTAGAATTGTAGAATATCCTGAACCTATTGGTAGATGTGTTGGATCTGCTCAATGAACCGAGTGGCTTTGTCAGCTTCTGGTGGAGCAGGGGACGAGTCGGTCGAGGTGGTCGCCAGGGGTAGTGCAACATCCATGGGGCCCAACGGTTGGAATCCCAACCCCACCTGAAAGGGGCTGTGTCCAGTTGAGCTATGGAGGGATCGGTTGTAGCTATGCTAGACATAGGGAAGACTCTCATCCCATGTGCGGGGGTGTTTTGAATTGTACATGCGCAAGATATGTACGATCATCTGATTAATGACCTCAGTTTGGCCATCTGTCTCGGGGTGGAAGGCAGTGGATTTGGTAAGCTTGGTATCCAGCAGTGACCAGAGGCTCAACCAGAATGTGCTGAGGAACCGACTGTCACGGTCTGAGATAATGGTTTGTGGGATCCCAAAATGTACCCATACCCGTTCGAAGAAAATCTTGGTAGTGGCTTCTACTGTAATGTTCTTCTTGCAAGCGGCTAGAATCGCCATCTTGGAAAAGCGATCAACAACCACAAAAACACAGTCATTTCCCCCTTGGTGGACGAGAGGCCCAACATGTAGTCCATTGAGATGGATTCCCACGACCTGTCAAGAGTAGGCAGAGGAGTGTACAGGCCCTATTTCTTAGTGGTCGGTTTGGCAATAATGCAGGTGATGCAGGACCTGATATACTTGTCGACATCCTGTCGAAGTTTTGACCAGTAGAAATGTTTCTGCAGCATTTCCACTATCTTTTCGACGCCAAAGTGTCCTGCAACCCGACTGTAGTGAGCTTCCCAAATCAGCTTTGTGTGCTCACTTGATGGAATGCAGAGATTGCCCAGATGACACAACAACCCATCTTGGAGATGGAAATTAGCGACCATTGAGTTGGCACCCAACATTTGGTAGGTGGTGGAGAAGTCGGGGTCTGTCTCGTAGAGGTGGGGCCATCCAGAGGTCTCGTGGTCGCAAGAGTCTAGCACCGTGGTGAGTGTCGCGATTGGAGGTCAGCTGAGGTAATCAACAACTCGATTGGTACTTCCTATTTTATACTTGATGTTGAGGTGGAACTGCTATAAGTATGTGGACCACTTTTGTTGGCGGTCATCCTGCAATTTTCCTTGGGTCTGCATGAACTGTAGTGGCTTGTGATCAGTGTGGATGATTGTCTCCATCCCAAGAATGTAATGTCTCCACTAGCGGCAGGCTTGCACAATGGAGTACATTTATTTGTCATAAGTAGGGTACTTACGGACATCATTTGATAGTGTCTCACTATGATATGCCACGAGGTGGTCGTGTTGAGTGAGAACGACACCCACAACATAGTTTGAAGCATCTGTCTCGATCTCAAATGAATGTTGTAGGTCTGGTAATGAAAGTACCGGGGATGAGCACAAACACTTCTTCAAGTCATCGAAGGCTTGTTGTTGTGATAGGCCCCACACAATTTTTTCCTTACCACCACCTTTGGTTACTTGGCTGAGGGCCCATGCGATATGAGAGAATCCCAACATGAACCTGCGATAGAAATTGGCGAGGCCCAAGAAGCTCTGAAGTTTAGTGAGTGTGGTTGGGGCTGGCCAGTCACGGATGACCTGGATCTTGGTTGGATCCACATGCACACCATGTCGATCAACGATGTAGCCTAAGTAATGGACCTTGTCCATGCCGAAGGAGCATTTTTCCAAGTTTGCATATAGTTTGTGTTGTCTCAGGGTGTGCAAAACCTGTTGAATATGTTGCAAGTGTTCAGCCCAAGTCTTGATGTAGACGAGGATATCATCTAGATACACCACTACAAAATTATTGGAGAAAGGTCGTAGGATATCGTCCATCATCCTCATAAAAGTAGCTGGAGCATTTCTCAAACCAAAGGGCATGACTAGCCATTCAAAAAGACCTTCTTTTGACTTGAAGGCGGTCTTCCATACAACTAACTGTTCTATTGGGACCTGGTGGTAGCCAGACTTCAGATCAATCTTACTGAAGTATTTGGCCCCCGTGAGCTAATCAAGGAGGTCATCGATTCAGGGAATCGAGTACCGATTTCGAACTGTGATTTTATTCAGAACCCAATAATCAATGTAGAGTCACCAGGTCCCGTCTTTCTTCTACACCAGCACGATTGGGCTCCCACAAGGCAATGAGTTGGGACATATGTGCCCCTTGTGGAGTAGTTCTTGGATCTGCCTCTTGATCTCCTCGTTTTCTAATAGAGAGCGGTGGTAGACTGGCCCATTGGGTAGCGGTGCGCATGAGGTCAGATCGATGGGATGCTTGACCTGGCAGTGTAGAGGTACCCCGGTAGGAGAGGAGAAGATAGCTGAGTATTATTCCACGACCTTATCCACTTGCTTTTGTTGTGTGGAGAGATCGATCGCGGAGGCCCTAGATGTGGCTGCGATCTTTCGCTCACTCTGAGAGCGAATCACAAAGAAGACAAATTTCCCGGTCTAAGAGATGACCTTCCTGCATTACTTGGAAAAGATCAAGGAAATAACACTAGGAGGGACTGCCTCAGGTATCCTGTACAATTTCCTGTTCAAAGTAATAATAACACTACGAGGCCTAAACTCATATACAACATGACATTTCCATAAATAAGGTTGGCCCAAAAGAACATTACAAACTTCGAGAGGAGCAACATCACACAATACCTCGTTTTTGAAGGGATTGATGTCGTACGACATTCGACACTGTTGGATGACGCGGAGATCGCTTCTTTGGCAGAGCCATCCAATGGTGTAGGGTTGTGGGCGAGGCGTTGTCGATAGGGCCAGTCGCTTGACAACCTCTGTTGAGATGAGGTTCTTCTGGCTACCGCTATACCGAGACCATGGTGGCTCAGACCGACGACGAAAAGTTAGGTAAGCATGTGTGGTGCAATCTAGTGTTGGTTGTTGTAACTGTTCTTCCAACTAATTTAGTGTTTGCTTGTCTTATCTCTTAGGGGCTTCTTTTTTAGTGTGTGTTACTGTTTGAACGTGTAGAAAACCTTAGCGTGTCTTGGATCTTCTCACACAGTGGAGGATCCCGAGCTCCACTGGTCACAAAGGCTTCTCGGCCTACCGTCGGTTATACTGGAGCCACCCCCGCCACCATTGAGGCAGAAGCTAGACCAACAAGGGTCTTTCGAAGCAACCGGGTTACAAACCATTGTGCCTGAACAACTCCCAGAGGAATCAACCACCAATCTTGGCTCGGTTGAAACCCCAACCACTGATACCTGGCCATCGGTTATTGTACCAATCCAATTTTACGAACGCCTGTCAGTGCCTCACACGGCTATGGAAACAAACGTTGTTACTTCCTCTGGGAATTCTTCCATTCCCACCACAATTGCTACCACAGGAGAAGCATCTCCTAACTTGCAGTCGTCGGTTCGAGCCACCATGGTCTCGGCCGCAACTACGTCGCACAGTGGACTGATCCCATCTATCGCGGCGGCCACAACTCCCTTCACACCTAGTGTGACAGGCCCTCCGTTCTCATACGATATGCCTAGTTCGGGCACAAGTCCTGCACTCACTCACTCCACTTTATAGACTTTGGGTCTGGGGGCAAGGAGCTCTAACGCTCCTTTGGAAGGTCAACTTGGGGGCACTTCCGTCCCTTTTAATGCTTTTCCTTACACTGGAGGTCATATCTCTTCTTTGTCCCCTTCGCTTGGTGGTCTGCATCAACAATCCGTCGGGCAGCCTGCACACACTAGTTTATTTAGAGCCAGGAGTCAAGGAACACCTGCGCACACTATGTCGGTAGGTTTGTCATCGTTTCTTTGGAACGGGACATTTGGTAACAACACTTTCACATCCACCGATTTCTCGTCTGGGGGCACTCCCATTTTTGGACAGTCTACTCCGACACAGGGTACTATTCCTGCGTCGGGGGCACATATAGCAGGACCTTGGAACTCAGGACAAGGATCTGTTCCCTCCTCTGGAATGTCGTTCTGGGGTAATTCTTTCCACAATCAATGGAACCCTGGACAGACTACTATGCCTCTCCCATCAGGACCGACATGGGGTAATCCTTCCCAAAGTCCGTCAAACACGATGAATGCCCAACATCCTATGTCCTTTATGGGAAATCAGTCGATGATGTCTCCACAGATGCAAAATCCTTACGCTGGTCAGGGCCATGGTTTCTACCAGAATCCGAGCCAGCAGCCAAACTTTTCCTGGCAACCTGGTGCCAGTCAAACTCCAGGACCCTTTTTCTCGGGCTATCAGCAACAACCCAAACTACCATTCCTGGCGACATTACACTTGCCAGATTTGACAAGGTTGTTAAATGATCCTATTTATCACGATCCACGTTGGCCTCCTATGCCAACGAAGTTGCCTTCGGACATTCCAAAGTTCGAGGCCAAGCCTAATGAAGATCCAGGTGATCACGTGACTACCTTCCATCTTTGGTGTTCATCTAACTCATTGAAAGATGACTCCGTTCAGCTGCGATTGTTTCAACGCACTCTTATCGGGAGTGTTGCGAAATGGTACATCGAGCTCGATCACTCAAGATACTCTTCTTTTGGCGAACTGGCGATGGCCTTCCTTAACCATTTCCAGTTACCTGTGAGATATGACGCTGGCACAGAGCTGCTTGCCAATTTCGAACAGACAACAACGGACCATATCTCTGATCATATCCGACAGTGGAGACGCCGGAAGAGTCTAATCAAAGTACCAATCCCACCAGCATTCCTGCTTGAGTGGTTCCTTAAGTCTCTGGTTCCACAATTATCCAAAGACGTTGTTACTTCAGAAGTTTTCTCCGAAGAAGATGCCATCACGAGGGCTCAACAGTTTGAGCTCATCTATTCTCAATCTAGTTTATTATACAACATCCTGTCGGATGCACCACAATCGATACTGGATAAAACTAGACAGAGAGTTGGACCACATGCCGATGGCATTGTCGGTTCAACACAAACCAAGCCCACTGAGCAATTGAAAAAGCAATTGCAACAGTTATCTATCCAACACTCAGCGGCCTGCCAGACTTCTGCTTTGGCTGCTCCTCCTACCCAAACGTCGGAAGTACACTCTGTGAAGTCGACTAACCCAAAGGCCACCCAGTAGCCTGAAGGGAAGAAAAAACAACGAAAGAAGGGTAAGGGGGAGAAAAAACCCACTAATAATGCTGGCGAGGGCACCACGGAAAAACGGAAGGCGAGGTATCCGTGCAACTTGTGTGCGGAAGACCACCCGACCCATCTTTGTCCTAGACTTGCAGAGGCCCAAAAGTTTGTCACACAACAACATCAAGCCGTGTTGACTAATCCCTTTAAGCATGGGCAAAATTTAACTCAAGCCTCTACAAATGTAGAAGGGGGCAGTTAAGAAACCTGCCCTCCTCCAAACAATCCCTCATCCGCGAACATATATATGGGTAGGGGTGATGCTTTAATAATGACTAGAGCGCATGACTATAATAAACCAAGCACTTCTGAGAAGGGCAAAGAAGCCGAACTCCCATCTCTTCCTCTACAGATTGAGAAGACGTTGGGAGAAAAGATGACACGCATTCCAAAGGGTGCATTTAAGAAAGCTTCTCATAACCCAAACGCAAGGGCCACCCAGAATTACTCTGTGGTGGAGGATTTATCACAAACCCCTTGTGCGATGTCTGCTTTGAAAGTTCTCCAAAGCTACCCTGCTCAAAGGAAAGCCCTGTTAACTGCTTTAGGCTCTACCGAGACTTGTAACCCGGGTACCATCATGTTAGATACCACCGACTTAAAACCTCGTCTGCCTTACCACGTAGCATTTCAAATAGTAGTGGCTCATCCCACAAAAACTTTTACATGGAATATCTTCTACACGGTGGTCGACAAGGATGCCTCAACATGCGTTATGTCGTTAGCATGTTGGAAGGCCATTGGCCAGCCCACTTTGTCTCCATCACCTACTCTCCTCACCGCTTTCGACGGTCGTTCTTTCCGACCACATGGCATCGTTCCTTCTTTCCCTGTGCAGTTAGGAGGGAAGACCGTGTGTGTCGAAGTAGAGGTAGTCGATGCTCCCCTCGACTATAATCTCTTGTTAGGACGGAGTTGGACTTATGCTATGCAAGCTGTGGTTGCTACAGTTTTCTTAGTCTTGTTGTTCCCACACGAGGGTCGGATAGTGACCATCGATCAATTGTCCTTCTCTAGACCTGACCCAACTTTAGGGGCATCTACGGTCCCCATGATTGATAATCCTCAACCAGGTGTCGTTAACGTAGGAGTTGGTTTGTGCCCGTCCTTGATGGGTACCTTCGATTACCCACCTCCTCGTGACGATGTCAAATTTATATCTAATCACCATAAGGTGGAGATTTTTCAATTTTCGTCGTTCCGCACGACTTACTTTGAGGATCCTTGGATTCTTCCTTCCCCATCAGCCACGATGGATGAGACGGGGCACTCAGGCATGTCCATGCCCTTGTCGGTCGCCGAAGTAGCATACTCTTTAGTCCAACAAGCTTCAGCTAACCCTGATCCGACTCCCGCACAAGAGTTAGATCCACTTCTCGAGCCTATTTGGGCTCAGGGTTCTCTTGCTAACGTCGATTCGTTAGACTTAGTCTTGCCTTCTGACGAAGCAATAATTGAAGCAATGACTAGGTTGGACAAACCTTGGGAAGATCTTCATCACAGATCATATTTCATCCCAAAGTTAAGCCGAATCAAAGTAGGAGAATTCACCGTAACTATGACTGGAGATAGGTCTTGTCATACTAATCCCTTAACTACACACAAGATCTATGCTGAGGGTAATATGGCAACCATTGCTGAAACAATACCTATCAATATCTCCAGAACCCCTAGTGTTATAGACAATGTTTTCGTCGGAGCATACAACTCCCCCGAGGAGATGCCAGGCATCGACCTACAAAGAGTCTATCATGAGCTAACTTTGTTGTTTTTCAAGCTCGCTTTGAGATCCGAAAGCAACATCCGATGAGACTGCATTTATGCTTTTCAATCTCGTCTGGATTAATTGAGAAAAGTAACCATTATGGAGTCTTCTTTAAGCCCTTTTCGGACTCCTTAAAGATGAAAAGATTGCCGAGTGACCTTGTTTCTTCACACTCGTTAAATTGGTTCAGAAGAACGTTCCTTAAACGGGTCTCATTTTAAGCCCTTTTTAGACCCTCTCAAAATGAAAAGATTGCCGAGCGATCTTGTGACCTTTCACGCTCGTTAAACTGAAATTTGAAGTCATGTCTGTCCGGCGGTAGTTTACCCCTTTTTCGGTCTGGACGGTCAACTGTACGAACAAAGGTATACTCTATAGAACTTTCGTTCTTTAGAAGAGTACTCTCAGGTATAATTTTATAACTTACCGTCGTCGGTCCGAGCCACCATGGTCTCGGCCGCAACTACGTCGCGCAGTGGACCGATCCCATCTATCGCGGTGGCCACAACTCCCTTCACACCTAGTGCGGCAGGCCCTCCGTTCTCATATGGTATGCCTAGTTCGGGCACGAGTCCTGCACTCACTCACTCCACTTTACAGACTTTGGGTCTGGGGGCAGGGAGCTCTAACGCTCCTCTGCAAGGTCAACTTGGGGGCACTTCTGTACCTTTTAATGGTTTTCCTTATGCTGGAGGTCATATCTCTCCTTCGTCCCCTTCGCTTGGTGGTCTGCATCAACAGTCCGCCGGGCAGCCTGCACACACTAGTTTATTTGGAGTCGGGAGTCAAGGAACACCTGCGCACACTATGCCGGAAGGTTCATCACCGTTTGTTTGGAACATGACGTTTGGTAACAACACTTTCGCATCCACCGCTTTCCCGTATGGGGGCACTCCCATTTTTGGACAGTCTACTCCGGCACAGGGTACTATTCCTGCGCCGCGGGCACATATAGCAGGACCTTGGAACTCAGGACAAGGATCCCTTCCCTCCTCTGGAATGTCATTCTGGGGTAATTCTTTCCACAGTCAATGGAACCTGGACATACTACTATGCCTCTCCCATCAGGACGGGCATGGGGTAATCCTTCCCAAAGTCCGTCAAACACGATGAATGCCCAACATCCTATGTCCTTTATGGGAAATCAACCGATGATGTCTTCACAAATGCAAAATCCTTACGTTGGTCAGGGCCATGGTTTCTACCAGAATCCGGGCCAGCAACCAAACTTTTCCTGGCAACCTGGTGCCAGTCAAACTCCAGGACCCTTTTTCCCAGGCTATCAGTAGCAAACCAAACTACCATTCCTGGCGACGTTACACTTGCCAGATTTGACAAGGTTGTTAAATGATCTTATTTGTCACGATCCACGTTGGCCTCCTATGCCAACGAAGTTGCCTTCGGACATTCCAAAGTTCGAGGCCAAGCCTAATGAATATCCAGGTGATCACGTGACTACCTTCCATCTTTGGTGTTCATCTAACTCATTGAAAGATGACTCCATTCAGTTGTGATTGTTTCAACGCACTCTTATCGGGAGTGTCGCGAAATGGTACATCGAGCTCGATCGCTCAAGATACTCTTCTTTTGGCGAACTGGCGATGGCCTTCCTTAACCATTTCCAGTTACTTGTGAGATACGACGCTGGCACAAAGTTGCTTGCCAATTTTGAACAGACAATAGCGGACCATATCTCTGATCATATCCAAGAGTGGAGATGCCGGAAGAGTCTAATCAAAGTACCAGTCCCACCAACATTCCTGCTTGAGTGGTTCCTTAAGTCTCTGGTTCCACAATTATCCAAAGACGTCGCGACTTCGGGAGTTTTCTCTGAAGAAGATGCCATCATGAGGGCTCAACAGTTTGAGCTCATCTATTCTCAGTCTGGTTTATTATACAACATCCTACCGGATGCACCACGATCGATACTGGATAAAACTAGACAGAGAGTTGGACCACATGCCGATGGCATTATCGGTTCAACACAAACCAAGCCCGCTGAGCAATTGACAAAGCAATTGCAACAGTTATCTATCCAACACTCAGCGGCCAGCCAGACTACTGCTTTGGCTGCTCCTCCTACCCAAACGTCAGAAGTACACTCCATGCAGTCGACTAACCCAAAGGCCACCCAACAGCCTAAAGGGAAGAAAAAACAACGAAAGAAGGGTAAGGGGGAGAAAAAACCCACTAATAATGCTGGTGAGGGCACCACGGAAAAACAAAAGGCGAGGTATCTGTGCAACTTGTGTGTGGAAGACCACTTGACCCATCTTTGTCCTCGACTTGCAGAGGCCCAAAAGTTTGTCACACAACAACAACAAGTCGTGTTGACTAATCCCTTTCAGCATGGGCAAAATTTAACTCAAGCCTCTACAAGTGCAGAAGGGGGCAGTCAAGAAACCTTCCCTCCTCCAAACAATCCCTCATCCACGAACATATATATGGTTAGGGGTGATGCTTTAATAACGACTAGAGCGCACGGCTATAGTAAACCAAGCACTTCTGAGAAGGGCAAAGAAACCGAACTCCCATCTCTTCCTCTACAGATTGAGAAGACGTTGGGAGAAAAGATGACACGCATTCCAAAGGGTGCATTTAAGAAAGTTTCTCACAACCCAAACACAAGGGCCACCCAGAATTACTCTGTGGTGGAGGATTTATCACAAACCCCTTGTGCGATGTCTGCTTTGGAAGTCCTCCAAAGCTGCCCTCCTCAGAGGAAAGCCTTGTTAACTGCTTTAGGCTTTACTGAGACTTGTAACCCGGGTACCATCATGTTAGATACCACCGACTTAAAACCTCGTCTGCCTTACCACATAGCATTTCAAATAGTAGTGGCTCATCCCACGAAAACTTTTACATGGAATATCTTCCGCACGGTGGTCGACAAGGGCGCCTCTACATGCGTTATGTCGTTAGCATGTTGGAAGGCCATTGGCCAACCCGCTTTGTCTCCATCACCTACTCTCCTCACTGCTTTCGACGGTCGTTCTTTCCGACCACATGGCATCGTTCCTTCTTTCCCTGTGCAGTTAGGAGGGAAGACCGTGTGTGTCGAAGTAGAGGTAGTCGATGCTCCCCTCGACTATAATCTATTGTTAGGACAGAGTTGGACTTATGCTATGCAAGTTGTGGTTGCTACAGTTTTTTGAGTCTTGTTGTTCCAACATGAGGGTCGGATAGTGACCATCGATCAATTGTCCTTCTCTAGACCTGACCCAGCTTTGGGGGCATCTACGGTCCCCATGATTGATAATCCTCAACCAGGTGTCGTTAACGTAGGAGTTGGTTTGTACTCGTCCTTGATGGGTACCTTCGATTACCCACCTCCTCATGAGGATGTCAAATTTATATCTAATCACCATAAGGTTGAGATTTTTCAAGTTTCGTCGTTCCGCACGACTTACTTTGAGGATCCTTGGATTCTTCCTTCCCCATCAGCCATGATGGATGAGACAGGGCACTCAAGCATGTCCATGCCCTTGTCGACTGTTGAAGTAGCGTACTCTTTAGTCCAGCAAGCTTCAACTAACCCTGATCTGACTCCCGCACAAGAGTTAGATCCACTTCTCAAGCCTATTTGGGCTCAGGGTTCTTTTGCTAACGTCGATTCGTTAGACTTAGTCTTGCCTTCTAACGAAGCAGTAATCGAAGCAATGACTAGTCTGGACAAACCTTGGGAAGATCTTCATCACAGATCATATTTCCTTCCAAAGTTAAGCCGAATCAGAGCAGGAGAATTCACCGTAACTATGACTGGAGATAGGTCTTGTCATACTAATCCCTTAGCTACACACAAGATCTATGCTGAGGGTAATATGGCAACCATTGCTGAAACGATACCTATCAATATCTCCAGAACCCCTGGCATCATAGACAATGTTTTCGTCGGAGCATATAACTCCCCCGAGGAGATGCCAGGCATCGACCCACAAAGAGTCTATCATGAGCTAACTTTGTTGTTTTTCAAGCTCGCTTTGAGATCCGAAAGCAACATCCGGCGAGATTGCATTTATGCTTTTCGATATCGTCCGGATTAACTGAGAAAAGTAACCATTATGGAGTCTTCTTTAAGCCCTTTTCAGACTCCTTAAAGGTGAAAAGATTGTCGAGTGACCTTGTTTCTTCACACTCGTTAAATTGGTTCAGAAAAACGTTCCTTAAACGGGTCTCCTTTTAAGCCCTTTTCAGACCCTCTAAAAATGAAAAGATTGTCGAGCGATCTTGTGACCTTTCACGCTTGTTAAACTGAAATTTGAAGTCACGTCTGTCTGGCGGTAGTTTACCCCTTTTTCGGTCCGGACGGTCAACTGTATGAACAAAGGTATACTCTATAGAACTTCCATTCTTTAGAAGAGTACTCTCAGGTATAATTTTATTCCTTTTTCGGGCCTGAGGGACTAAATTTACGAAAAAGAAACCTCCACGGAGTCCATAGTTAAGCTCTTTTCAGACTCCCTAAAATTGAAAAGATCGTCGAGTGACCTTCTTCTTTCACACTCGTTAAATTGGTCTGGAAGAATATTCCTGACGGAATCCATAGTTAAGATTTTTTCAGACTCCTTAAAAGTGAAAAAATAGCCGAGTGATCTTGTCCTTGTCACACTCGTTAAAATGGTTTTGAATTGACGTCTAATCGGTGCTAGTTTATCCCTTTTTCGAACCGACTAGACTATTGTCGAAAAAAGTACCCCAACAGAGTCTCCTTTTATGCTTTTTCAGACTCTCTAAACATGAAAAACCACCGAGCTTACCTTCTCTGGGCTCATTAAAGTTACATCGAAGGACGTTACCATTGTGTCTTCTATGAACCGCATTTGCATACCTTATCCACCAGCGTTGTGACAGTTTCCTTCTACGTCTTAACACCTTTGGCCACCGGAGGATTTTTCCTGAGTATCATCTTACCAGAACATCAGTCTTGTCCTTGTGCCTTGAGCTTGTATGTTTGCAGTACTCGTTCCTCCATTGTAACGTAATATTCCTTTATTCTTTTTCAAAAATTATCAAAAAGAACAAAAAAATCAAATATACCCCAAAAAGAGGATGGGAAAAGTATTTTCTTTATTGGCAGCATAATGAGTCGCCCTTGGATAAAGCACATATGTCCGTTTGATCATCAGACTATGGGATGTAGTACGACCTTAGGAAGCTTATTCTCGCTATATAGAGTTGTGCCCTCCACCGTTTGGTTACTCTTCCAAACATATGGAGAGTTTGTGTTGCCTCCTGCTTCATAGACTTATGATTAACATATATGTTGCCTGAGTCTTATCACTTTTCGTGCTATTATCCAACGGAAGTTTGTCACTAAGCTTTAGTCGACCCCTCTGCAATATGTCTCTTGTCCGCATACCCGACCATCCTGAATGTCCAATCAAGTCCTTGTTCGAAATCACTGAAGCCTTCAGTTCGATCATCAAGATTATCAAGTCCATAACCGACGATCCGTCGAAGACCTCTGGGTAGTGCAGTCGTACACTCATATTACACTCCTATCCGAGTTTTAGAAGATTTTGAATTTGTTGCTCGAGCTCTGAAGTACAACCATCAGGCCGAATCAACTTCTGGGAGATGGATACTCTATATGTATATCTTTCTGATTTCGAGATGTAGCTCCGCTGTGTATTATTCACGGCTACTCGTTATAGTTATTTGACATGGATCTACAGTGTATTTGATTGGTAGCCATGGTTCTATTTTATCCCGAGCATGGGTATGCCTGCCTCAGTGAGACATTTGTTATTTTGTAGATGACACCTCCTGGTTCCTGATTCTTGGGCTCACTCATTCAGCATATTAGTACAGATTGGTAAAAGATTGGTAATGTATTTCGGCCATCAGATGCTCTTCTGACCTCACACATTAGGGGGCATCTTTTAGAACCCTAAATTGCACCACACATGCTTACCTGGCATCAGGCAAACTCATATCCCTTCCTTGCCAAAACTATGCTGAACAAACTCTTGAAAACCCTCTTGAGTCAAGGCCCACGCGCCCTAACCCATTACTGCATGTGTGTGCACGTTGGCAGGCCCACTACAGCCCGCGTGTACCTAACAAAGCACAAAAAGAGGAAAGTTGCCGACGGAACAAAAAGCTATGGGTCAGTTAACTGAAACTCTCGGCCATGCTTGGCTGAGAGTTCGTCCAAAACCCTAGCTCCTTCTAGCTTATAAAAGAAGGGGTAGGGGTACCATTTGGAGGAGGAAAAAATATAACGAAGAAACTCTGCCCATTTGCCGAATCCATTGTCCCAACCCTTTAGCCTTTCCTCAAGCCAAAGGAGAATTAATGCAAAGCAGTTGGAGGACAGAAGAGGAGGAGCCCAAGATCACGATCAAGGAGTGGTGGCCGGTCTCGACTTTGATTGTAAGTTGATTCATTTTTCAAATAATAAAAGAATACTTTTCCCGTCCCAATGCATGAGTTACATATGGTTTGTTTAATTTATGCTTAATTTCTAACCCTCAAGTAGAGAAGTAGCATGCATGCATAGTTGTTTGTCTTGATTGCAGGTTATCTTTGGAAGGAGCAGCGCAAGCAAGCGGGCAAAAAGCGCAACGGAGGATATACACCAAACATCAGTAACAAGGTTAGTAGTTTCTTCCCATGCATGTATTGTGAAAGAGGGGTTTAAGTTTTGGGTGGTAGGCTAAAAAGTAATTTCTTTACGGTCAAAATCTGCATGCAAGTCTGACCCTAGTTTGCTAGTCTGTAGGGTATTTTCCCCAACAACAGCCTTTTACCCACATCTGTGAATGGAAGAGTCGCTCACCTTCTTCTGGCTCGTCTGGTTCACCAGGATGGAGCTTGGTGGTAGCAAAGGTGGCATGGGGTTCTGCGTCAATGATCTGTCTTCCCCTTTCTAGTGTTGACTCAGAGTCAGAACCCACATCTGATTCAGAGGCTTTCACTTCGGCCACCAATGACTGCTTTGAGCGGTAGTCAACAGTGCTATGCCAAGGGCTCTTATGGAAGTCGCACCACTTCCTGGTGTCTTTCTTTGTCTTTTCGGTGTCCTTCTTTTCTTGCAGCTTGGACTGGTTGTCCTGATACTATCCATCTTTACTTTTTCCTTTGTTCTGTGGGTTGGGCCGCTCTTTCCTGGATTTTGCTATGAGGGGTTCCCAGGCCCAAATTGTCACGTCTTTTGTTTGAACTTCTGCTCGATTTTGATGACATATCGGTAGGTCGCGCCCAAGGACGAGATGTTCATAAATACCATTTCGATCTGTATGTATCTATGTAGAGCACCACGATACTTGAGCACCAGATGTCGCTCTGAATCTTTGATACCCAGCTTGGTGCGCAAGGTATGGAAGATATTTGTGAACTCTAGCACTGCTTGGTCTCTTTCTTGCCGCAATGTGGTCCATTTGGTATACAAGTCGTCATAACTTCCAAAAGGGTAGTATTGTTCCTTAATAGCATACTTGAAGGATTCCCAAGTGGCCGTGACTTTAAATAATGAGGGTTCCTCTGTTTTCTTTTTCTCACATAAATTTTCCCACCAATATTTGACATGGGGAACAACTTTGAGGAGTGAAAAAGTAATCTTTTCTCTATTCGAAAAGTTATGGACAGAAAAATACCCTTCTAGTAGATTCAACCACTTGTCTACAACATCTGCGTCTATATGACCTTCAAATATAGGAATATCGAAGTTGATTTGTACCTTGAAGGGGGCGACGCCTCCGCTCGAGGAAGATGTGTCGCCTGTTGGTAGCCACCGAAGTATTTGCGTGAAACTATCCATCATCTCATTCCTTTGTTGCGTGAGGGCTTCCTCAAGCAACATTTTGAAAGGATCTCCTATCCCGTCATCTTTCTTTTCTCTTGCCATGAGAGGTCGCTTGGGCGTGCGATATCTTTTGTCCTCAAGAGAAACAAGCTCGAGACCCAATTCTTTATACCCTGACCTCATTGGGGACATGCATTAAGATGACAAGGAGTAGACCGCTTTGATACCACTGATCTTGATTTTATGAGCAGAACGAAATGAATATAGATTATTAAAAGATGCTTAACACAAAATAATAGAGATACAGTAAAACTGGTTTTCTATTCAATAAGGAAATAAGGTGAAACTATAAAATGCAGCAGAAAGCAAGCTTGCTAGAATGGTGGCAGCTTATCTCTGAGAAGAGATGTGACGACTGCGCTCATTCGCAAGAAGATGATTACAATGAGGCTCTGAAGGCCTTTTTACAATAATCAGGAATGTCAAAAACCCTAGACATCCAAAAACCTAACCCTAGGAGATGAAGAGCGAAAAGTCACGTGGGCCTCGTTTGGGTAAGTTAGTACATCAACTTCTCGGGGTTGTAACGTTTGCATACGATCTATGTTTTAGGCGCACGATAGCTCGTTGGAAAGGTACCGTCGAGGAGATTCATTTTGGGGGCTCATTTAGAGCCTTCAACTATTATTCAAAAGCTCGATCCCGAAAAACCTTCATTTAGGCCCTCAAAATGTCCCCGGGAGTTAAAAACTACTAAAAATAGTAAATTACCAAAATTGCCAGAAAAAATGTTTTGAGCGAGTTGGAAAAGGTGGGAGGCCACCGATATCCACCTAGATCAGTATGGGTCTGGTCATTTTGTATATGTCTTATGTCAAATGCTACCAGTGGGCATTGTTTTTGTCGAAGTCTTATAGTTATCATAGTCGTGAACATGCAACTGGAGTGGAGTCGGTTTCCAACAATGGTGACTCATGCTCCAAGGAACAATTATTTTTGTATCAGTTTCTTATAAGAAGTTTTTTATACAAATATTACTTACAAAAAAAAACATTGTTGGGATGTAACCTTTACTTGGTCATATATATAATTGTTTCATCTCAACTTGCCTTTTCCCAAAGTCAAGCTTGAGTGGGTTTGTTGGTGTGATGGTGGTTAAACACGACTTTATAGTTATTCCCGAGTCAAACTTAAGGGGGCATGTTTATGTGATGACAGTTAAGCTCATCTTTGTGGCACCTTTGTGGTTTGTTAATGGTCATTAAAATCATTTATAATTGACTCTTAATGGGTAGTTATATACCACAAATTGGTGGTTGATAAGAAGGTTTTGTGGTATCACATTTATGAGTTTGGTGGAAACAAATATAAACCTTTGAATTGGAGTTTGAATACCAAAATTTCACCTACAATCACGTTGTAATCACTTTGAATCAATCCATGAAACCCAAATTTTCACCCTAATACAAAGTTATACACCCACGATACCACACATTGGTGGTTGATAAGAAGGTTTTATGGTATCACATTTATAAGTTTGGTGGAAACAAATATAAACCTTTGAATTGGAGTTTGAATACCAAAATTTCACCTACAATCACGTTGTAATCACTTTGAATCAATCCATGAAACCCAAATTTTCACCCTAATACAAAGTTATACACCCACGATGTTGTGTTATATGTCTCTCTACTCAATGAATTTCTACAATGTCAATGAATTTGCAAAAGTGCATTTTTTCTTTTACATCCATACTATCATGCAAACATTTTTCAACTTTATCTCATCCTCTACTAGAACAACACTAGTGAGCAAAAAGAGAGTTTACAAAAACAAAAACAAAAATATGTGTTAAATGGTGTGATTGAATCCCATTGCATTGTACATCAAATTTGCCATATGGCTTTAGTACCATTTTCTTCAAGCAATTGAGTGTGGGGATGGGGTGAGTTGTTGTGCATAACACTAGTGAGACTCATGTTCAAGTCTCCTTGAACTACACTCTTGCTACAAAAAAAAGGGGCCGGTGTGGAGGGGAGTTTATTGTGACGTTTATTTGGTCATTTTTTAACCACGTCTCTCCCAAGTGAATATTAAAGGGGGATGTTGGAGTGTAACCTTTACTTCATCAAATATATGATTGTCTCATCTTAACCTTCTTTATCCCCAAGTCAAGCTTAAGAGGGGTTGTTGTTGTGATGGTGGTTAAAGTCAACTTTGTAGCTACCCCCAAGTTAAACTTAAGAGGAGATGGTGGTATGATGGTGGTTAAACTCAAATTTATAATTCATTAATAGTCATTAAAGTCATTTATAATTCACTTTTAATGAATAATTATATACCACATTGATAGTTAATAAAAAAGTTTTGTGAACACGCATTTTGAAAGTTTGGTGACAACAAATCTAAACCTTTAAACTTTAAAAACTATATTCTCACCTGCAATCACTTCAAATCAATCTACGAAACCCAAATTTTCACCCTAATATAAGGTTACTACTTAATATATACCTCGACTATAGCCAAGTAATATACATAATAAATGTGTGTCGAATAAAATGGAATGATATATAGATTACGAGGTATAGATTTCCAAAGATACTTCATGGAGAACTCATGTTTGGAGAAACTAAAGGAGGTGGCACAACCTTGGCATTATCCAATGTCATATCTAATCTTTCATGTTTTTGTTTACATTATGTAACACCCTAGTGGCAATTCCCCATAATTGTATTGTAATTGTACATATATGATTTAGGCTATGAGTCGGATAGTATGGTCGAGGGTTGATCTATGTAAATTGTATATCAAAGTTATTAATAAAAACACATCATTGACTACAATATGAGAGGGACAATAACATTGGGGGGGCTATGATTCCACAAGAGAGAAATGTGAGAGGGGCTTAAAGGGGTCTCTATTTTATTTTAACCAAATTTTCCATTACCTTAACTTATGCTAAAGGACAAATCAATATGTAAATGTGTGCAAATGAGTTAGGTGGAATTCCTTGGATGCCAAGTGCCTAGTGGAGATCATGCATGCGTATTCTCTAATTTTGGGTTCACTACGGAAATTCGACTCTCATATTTTATTTTATTTTATTGCAATCATGTTGGGAATACTTGCCATGCGCTGAGTTCACCATTGTCTTGTACCAAACCAACACCATTTGAACTGCAAACGAAAGGGTTGAGGGGAAATCCTTGTTGGTAATTAGGTTGTTATGTCTGTGATAGAAGGTCGGGAATGCCTATCATGTAAATCTGAGATGAAATTGCTTGTAGGCACGAGCATGGGATTGTTCTCATTGAGACTACACAAACATCTATATTTCCTAGAGCCCTCAAATGTGAGATTCATGGATAGTTTACACTGGAGCCCTAAATGGCATGAGGATTGCCTGAGGGATTGTAGGGAAAAGAAGGGGATCCCATCCCTTGGGATGTGGAAGAAATTTGGGTGGTTGGAAAGACTCTAGGAGTTTTTATGTTGTAAATTTATTGAGTATTGGGCTATGCGAGGGAGCTTAGCTAGCAATAGGAGTAATTTTTCCTTGTGGACTCATAGCCCCATCTCAGGGATGGCATACTACTAAGAGAACTAGAGCAGCAAAGCCTGCGGTTTGGAGGAATATCCTTCGTATGTAGTTAGTTGGTGAAATTACTTTTTAAAAGATAAGTGTTATGGTTATTGCCTTTATGATGTATTATTTCCATGTATTTTACTGTTAAAGATGTTGTGAATGCGAATAAATTACATGTTAATATAATTATGTATTGTTTACATGTGAATTGCAAGAGTTTACATGTCATATTCCATACATATTTTCATCATATACTAGGACATGACATATTATGCTATCAAAGCTAAGTTAATTGTGTAATTATGGTGGAATTCATGGAAAATTGAAGAATTTCCCAGTGCCCCACCATCCCAACAAGCAAATGGGTGGTCAAGTATGTTATAGATTGGTATAAGAGCAAAGGTTTCAAACACTAAATCCGCATGGGCCAGAGATATAACATGGATGCAAAATTTTAGTGTGCCTGTGATTTACTTGGCAAAATTTATTGTGTGAAATTGGGGAAAAATTGTTAAAAATCCCCAAATTTCTAAGCAAATTCAAGTTGAATTGTGTTCAAAATCGCCGTGGGAATGAATAATGGCATCAATTCTATAATTGCAAGTTGAATTCAACCAAGGAGGCTGAATCTAAGAAATTTCATGGCAACCCTATGTAATTTTTTTTCAAAAACTACATATATCCATCAATGACCCAGATCACGCTAATTCACAAAATCAACAACCTAGATCACGCCTATTCTCGAAATCAACAACCCAAATCAAACATGTTCCCGAAATCAATGGCCCAGATCCATCTTGGAATGAGTTAAAAATTTTATAAGTTAGAATGGTTCATCATCGACAAAATTATTTATTTTGTCGATGGGAAAAATTATTTAGTTTGTCCATGGAAAAAATTATTTAGTTTGCTTATGCGAAAAAATATTTAGTTCGTCGATTGTAAAAATTATTTGGTTCACTAATGGGAAAAAATATTTAGTTCACCGAGGGGAAAAATTATTTGGTTCGTCGATGGGAAAAATTATTTCGTTTGTCGATGGGAAAATTTATTTGATTCATCGATGGTAAAAATTATTTGGTTCATCGATGGGAATTTTTTTTTGGTTCGTTGATGATAAAAGTTGTTTAGTTCATAGATGAGCAAGTATTTTCAGTCAACGATGAGAAAATAGTGTCGGTCGTCAATGAGAAAGTAGTTCTAGTCGCCAATGTGAAAGTCACTCTTGGTCGCTGATGAAGGATGAATTTGATTATTGAAGTAAAGTGAGTTGTGATTGCCAAGAAAAGTAAAAGTGGAGCACCAAAAGAAAATAAAAGGAGGATGGCAACATGTCCATGTCAACGGATGATAGGTTGACATCAACAACCACTTTCCATACCACCTTAACAAGATGATGGCATTTTTTTTAAACAAGTCTCGAGCCAAAATCTTGTTTGGGCCATAATAGAAGTAGAGAAATACAAAAGAAAGTGAAATTTCAGGGGTGGATCCATAGTGAGGAGGCCTACAAAATTTCCAATGAGGGCCACTGGCCAATTCTGCACCAAATTTCAAGAAACTACATAATAATGGTTTTCGAAGAACATGGTGGGACTCCGTGATAGTGATCTAGATTATTTTCGGCACGAAATGAGAGCGGAGATATAACACATAAATATACAGAGATATTGCAAGAGAGATAATAATATAATAGAGATATATCAAATATATAAAAAGAGGCACAAATATACACCAATACACCATTTCTATTAATGAGTGAAATGTACAAAACTATATAAATACAGAGTGAAAGACTCGCTAGAATGGTGGCAGCTTATCTCTGAGAAGAGATGTGACGACTACTCGCATTCGCCAGAAAATCGATTAAAATGAGGCTCTAAAGGCCTTTTTAACACAAAGAAAATCCAAAATCCTAACCCTGAAAGATGAAAAGCCAACAGTTTTGTGGACCCCGTTTTGGGTAGTTTGGTGTATAAACTTCCCAGGGGCGTAACTTTGGCATACGATCTTCGTTTGGGGCGCACGATAGCTCGTTGGAAAGGTATCCTCGAGGAGATTCATTTTGGGGGATCAATAGGAGACTTTAGCTATTATTGAGGTGCTCTATCCCAAAAAACTTCATTTAGGCCCTCAAAATGGCCCTGGAAGTTTAGGAACCGAAAAAACTGTTAAAAATAATAAATTGTCATATGACTATTTGGAGTTAGTTGGAATAGGTGGGTGGCCACTGATATCCATGTGGATCAATCCTCCCTCATTAGGAAGCAATGGCCTCCATTGCGTTGAGTTCCCAGGGGAGAGGGAAAAGCGTTTGTTGAATCTGGATCTTGATGAGCTACTTTCCTTGCTGGAGAAGTTGCGTTGCTTAGCTTGTTGAAGGTTGTCATGAACCTGTGGCTGGAAAGGGTTGGATATTCTTAACCAGTCTGGCTACATGGGATGACTGTGTGCAGAAGGAATCCTTGCGCTTTTCTTCAATCTTGTTGACTTGCTTCTGTTCAACAGAAGGGGCTTGGACTAAGGCTGCAGTGTTCTTATGTTCACCTTTTGAACAGACCGTGAAGAAGCTGAATTTTGTAGTATGAGATACTACCTTGTGGCACTGTTTAGGTGGGAAAATAGTTGGAACTACCTCTGGTATCTTGTAGAGATGACACCCCAGAGTAACAATGAAACTATGAGGTCGAGACACATAAATAACATGGTGCTTACACATATATGGTTGGCCAAATGAAACATCACAGACATCCAGGGGGGCAACATCACATAATACCTCATCCTTGAAGGGATGGATGTCGTATGACAATCGACACTGTTGGTTGACACAAAGGTCTTGTCCCTAGCAAAGCCACTCGATGTTGTATGGGTACGGGTGTCGTGTTGTCGACAATCCCAACCGTTTGACGACCTCTGCTGAGATAAAGTTCTTCTGGCTTCTGCTATCAACAATAAAATGCAACGGGGTCCACTTCACCCACATTTGTGAATGAAAAAGGCGCTCCCCCTCTTCACGATCTGTTGGTTCTTCTGGCTGAATTGTTGCAGTCATGACAATAGTAGTGGGGTCTGCGTCGATGATCTGTCTTTTCCCATTATTTTCTGAACCAGATTTCGAATCAGGGTTCGAATCCTTGTGTTTGATCTAAGCCACCAATGATTGTTTGGAGCGACATTCATCAGTGTTGTGCCAGGGGATTTTGTGGAATTCGCACCACTTTCCAATGTCCTTCTTTGTCTTTCTATTACCCTTCCTTTCATATGGCTTGGGATGGTTTCTTGCAGGTTGTTTGTTAGGGTCGTCTTTATCATGCTTTGATTGTTGTGGATTTCCAGACCTAAACTCCCATTTGTTTTAGTGCCTAAATTTCTACTCGATTTTGACAACATATTGACAGGTAGCTCCAAGTGATGAGATGTTCAGGAAATCCATTTTGGTTTAGATGTACCTATGCAGAGCTCAGCGGTATTTTAGAACCAGATGTCACTTGTAGTCTTTGATACCATCTCGATGCGTAAGGTATGGAAAGTATTTGTGAACTACAACATTGTTTGCCCCCTCGCTTGTCATAGTGTGGTCCATCTCATGTACTCGTCATCATGGTTACCAACATGGTAATACTGCGCCTTGACCGCATCCACAAAAAGATCCCAAGTGGGCTCAACTCCATATATTCCGCAATCCTCTGTGGAAATTTGTTCCCAGTAACTTTCCCACCAATGTTTTACATAAGGGAGAGCCTTAAGGAGACTGAAGGTGATCTTTTCCTATCGAAAAAATTATGAACAGAGAAATAACCTTATAGCAGATTTAACCATTTTTCTAGGGCATCTGTATCTATCTGTCCTTCAAATACGGGTGTTGATATTATAGTAGCTACAGGAGGTATTAAACTCCACGTGTAACCTTTGGCTAGAATAGAATATTCCGGAAGCAAGAGAAACCCTAAACAGATGTGTAGAAACTCTAGAAGACAAGTCAACTCAGTAAAATAATTAATATTAAATTATTATATTCTAAAAGGACAAGTCGACCCAAACAAGTAACAAGAACCACTATAAATAAGAGATGATCTAGTTCATTTGTACACATACTTCACACACTCTCTTAGTCAAGTTTGGCACAAGTTTGGAGCTGCAGCTGCAAGGATTGAAGGTGAATCTTCTAGGATGGTTCTTGGTCTCTCTCTCTCTAGTGCCATATAGCCTAAGATATGTGCCCTATCCTCTAGTATCTCTTGGTGGTGTTCTTGGTGGTATTCTTGGTAAGTGCAACTGCAACAACTACAACTGTTGTAGCTGAGTAATGTTCTTGTTATGTGGCTTTGGGACTTTCTATTTGGTGAGATATCTTTGGAGAAAGACTAGCTCTCTTGGTTATCTGTTGGTTCTAGTGCTACTTCTAGAATCATTCAATCTATAAAAGGTTATGGTGCTCGGGGGTGGTTGCATGCCTATGGTAGGGTGACAATAATGATATTGTCTATGGTAAAATGAGCACATCTCTTTAATTCTAACAACAGGAATATCAAAATTAACTTGTACCTTGAAAGGAGAGGTGCCTCCAAAGTGGTTGTTTGATGAATATGAACCTGTTGTTATTGGCAGGCGTTGAAGGATGTGGGAAAAATTCTCCATCATTTTGTCCCTCTGTCGCGTGAGAGCTTGCTCAAGCAACAAATTAATAGAATCTTCTACTCCGCCGTTTTTTTTTCTTCCACCATGGAGAGTTTCTTGGGCGTGCGAGAGCAATTGTGCTTAAGAGAGACAAGCTCGAGACCCAACTTGTTATACTTGGACCTCGTCGGGGACATGCATTGAAAAACGATCAAGAGCAACCTGGCTCCAGATTATTCTTGGCACGAAATGAGAGCGGAGATATAACACAGAAATATACAAAGATATTGCAAGAGAGACAATAATATAACAAAGATATATAAGATATATAAAAAGACGCACATATATACAATAATACACAATTTCTGTTACTGAGTGAAATGTATGAAACTATAGAAATACACAGTGAAAGACTCGCTAGAATGGTGGCAACTTATCTATGAAAAGAGATGTGATGGCTACTTGCATTCGCCAGAAAATCGATTACAATGAGGCTCTAAAGGACGTTTTAACATAAAGAAAATCCAAAACCCTAACCCCAAAAGATGAAAAGCTGACGGTTTTATGGACCCCATTTTGGGTAGTTTGGTGTATCAACTTCCCGAGGCGTAACTTTGGCATACGATCTCCATTTGGGGTGCATGATATGGAAAGATATCCTCGAGGAGATTCATTTTGGGGGCTCAAACGAAGCCTTCGGCTATTATTGAGGTGCTATATCCCAAAAAAACTTCATTTAGGCCCTCAAAATGGCCCCAAAAGTTTAGGAACCGAAAAACTACTAAAAATAGTAAATTGCCATATGACCGTTTGGAGCTAGTTGGAATAGGTGGGTGGCCACCAATATCCACCTGGATCAATCCTCCCTCCTTAGAAAGAAATGGTGTCTATTGCGTTGAGTGCCTGGGGGAGAGGGAAAAGCATTTGTTGAATCTAGATCTTGATGAGCTACTTTCCTTGTTGGAGAAGTTGCGTTGCTTAGCTTGTTCAAGGCTGTCATGAACCTGTGGCTGTAAGGGTTGGTTCTTTTTAACCAGTCTGGCTACATGGGATGACTATGTGCAGAAGGAATCCTTGCGCTTTACTTCAATCTTGTCGACTTGATTTTGTTGGACATAAGGTGCTTGGACTAAGGTTGCAGTGGTTGTGGTGTTCTTCTGTTCACCTTTTGAACAGACTGTGAAAAAGTTGAATTTTGTAGTATGAGATACTACCTTGCAACATTGTTTAGGTGGGACAGTAGTTGGAACTACCTTTGTGTTAAGAACCAAACATCAATATAGCATATAAAAACCTCAGGAAAAGTACTCAACGCCTTGAAAAAGAGATAATATCAGATAATAAGCCTCTTCGAGGGGGCAACCTCCTTTTACCCCACTTAAATGTTCAAGTACAAGAT
>ML788837.1:621334-639785 GCA_009831015.1 Picea engelmannii
ATCCAATGCAACCAGTCCCACTCAATTTGGATACTCTAGGAAGAAGTTATGATTGTTTTACCTAGAACACCTTCTTGAGACTAGTCAATAGGGCTAGTCAGATACCCTATCTTACACATGGTGTATATACAAATTTAAGATGACCCAGAAGCTGAACATTTTACCAAAGATACACTACTAATTTCTGTAAATGTTCTCTGGAGGGCAGGGTCTGAAACGTTACAGAAATTTTTTTATAGCGAAAATGCCTCAATGACTCATTTCAGGATGATTCCATAACCCTATCTTGTACAGGCTGTATCTCCTAAAGTATAAGGCCTCAAGAGATAAATTTTGAACCCAACGTACCTTGATCCGTCTGCTAAATACCCTCCAAGCGGTTCCTTCTGAAACGTTGTAGAAAAAAAGTTATAGCGAAAATGCCACGATGTCTTAGATGTAGCAGCGAAACCCCAAGACCTTGAGCTCTGAAACCATATGTTAAGAACCAAACATCAATATAGCATATAAAAACCTCAGGAAAAGTACTCAACACCTTGAAAAAGAGATAATATCAGATAATAAGCCTCTTCGAGGGGGCAACCTCCTTTTACCCCACTTAAATGTTCAAGTACAAGATGATTCAAAATGAAAATGTCTCCTTGGTATATATAGTAGACTAGGAGGTATAATTACAAATAATGGCCTAAAGCCGACATAATTAAAATAACATTACTAATCTAAATTACAACTAATGGTCTAAAGCAGACATAAATAAAATAGCATTACTAATCTAATATGCCCCAATTAAGGGGTAATGAGCCAACATTAGGGCTTAACACTTTGGTATCTTGTAGAGATGATCCCTCAGAATAACAATGACACTACAGGGTCGAGACTCATAAATAACATGGTGCTTCCACATATATGACTGGCCCAATGGAACATCACATAATACCTCATCCTTGAAGGGCTTGATGTCGTATGACAATCGACACTGCTGGCTGACACAAAGGTCTTGTCCCTAGCGAAGCCACCCGATGTTGTATGGCTGTGGGTGTGGTGTTGTTGAAAATCACAATTGTTTGACGACCTTTGTTGAGATTAGGTTCTTCCGACTTCCACTATCAACAATAAAATGCAGTGGGGTCCACTTCACCCACATTTGTGAATGAAAAATGCGCTCCCCCTCTTCACGACCTGTTGGTTCTTCTGGCTGATTTGTTGCGGTCGCAAAAGTAGTAGTGGGGTCTGCGTCGATGATCTGTTTTTTCCCATTATTTTCTGAATTTGATTTTGAATCAGGTTCAACTCCTTATGTTTGATCTCATCCACCAAAGACTGTTTTGAGCAATATTCATCAGTGTTGTGCCAGGGGCTTTTGTGGAAATCGCACCACTTTCTAGTGTCCTTCTTCGTATTTCTATTACCCTTCCTTTCATATGGCTTGGGCTGGTTTTTTGCAGCTTGTTTGTTAGGGTCATCTTTATCATGCTTTGATTGTTGTGGATTTTCAGACCCAAACTCCCGTTTGTTCTAGTGCCTAAATTTCTGCTTGATTTTGACAGCATATCGATAGGAAACTCCAAGTGATGAGATGTCTAGGAAATCCATTTCGGTTTGGATGTACCTATGGAAATCCCTACGGTATTTCAGAACCAGATGTCGCTCGTAGTCTTTGATACCCAACTTGGTGTGCAAGGTATGGAAAGTATTTGTGAACTCTGGCACTGTTTTCCCCCTCTTTTGTCGTAGTGTGGTCCATCTCATGTACTGGTCGACATAGTTACCAACAGGGTAATACTACTCCTTGACTGCATCCACAAAAAAATCCCAAGTAGGCTCAGCCCCATATATTTTGGACTCCTCCATGGAACTTTGCTCCTAGGAAGTTTCCCACCAATGTTTGACATAGGGGAGAGCCTTAAGGAGTGCAAAGGTGATCTTTTCCCTATTGGAAAAATTGTGAACAGAGAAATAACCTTCTGGCAGATTTAACCATTTTTCTCGGGCATCCGCATCTATCTGTCCTTCAAATACAGGTGTTGATATTATGGTAGCTGCAAGAGGTATTAACCTCCATGTGTAACCTTTGGCTATAATAGAATATTCAGGAAGAAAAATAAACCCTAAACAGATGTGTAGAAACCCTAGAAGACAAGTAGGCTTAGTAAAAGAATTAATGTCAAAGTATTAGATTCTAAAAGGACAAGTCGACCCAGACAAGTGACAAGAACCATTATAAATAAGAGATGATCTAGCTCATTTGTACACACACACTTCACACACTCTCTCAGTCAATTTTGGTGCAAGTTTGGAGCTGCAGCTGTAAGGATGGAAGGTGAATCTTCTGGGAGGGTTCTTGGTCTCTCTCTCTAGCGCCATATAGCCTAAGATCTGTGCCCTATCCTTTGGTATCTCTTGGTGGTGTTCTTGGTTATGGTTCTTGGTGGTAGTCTTGTTAAGTGCAACTGTTGTAGCTGAGTATTGTTCTTGTTTCGTGGCTTTGGGACTTTCTATTTGGTGAGATATCTTTGGGGAAAGATGAGCTCTCTTGGTTATCTGTTGGTTCTAGTGCTACTTCTAGAATCGTTCTATCCAGAAAAGGTTATGGTGCCAGGGGGTGGCTGCATTCCTATGGTTGGGTGACAATAGTGCTATTGTCTATGGTAAACTGAGCACATCTCTTTAATTCTAACAACATGAATATCAAATAAACTTGTACCTTGAAAGGCGAGGTGTCTCCAAAGTGGTCGTTTGATGAATATGCACTTAGTGTTATCGGTAGGCGTTGAAGGATGTGGGAAATATTCTCCATCATTTCATCCCTCTGTTGCATGAGAACTTGCTCAAGCAACATATTAATAGAATTTTATGCTCCGTTGTTTTTCTTTTCTTCCACCATGGAGAGTTTCTTGGGCGTGTGAGAGCGATTGTCCTCAAGAGAGACAAGATCAAGACCCAACTTGCTATACTCGGACCTCGTCAGGGACATGCACTGAAAAACGATTAAGAGCAACATGGCTCTGATACCACTGACCTAGATTATTCTCGGCACGAAATGAGAGTGGAGATATATCACGGAAATATACAAAGATATTGCAAAAGAGCCAATAATATAACAAAGATATATAAAAAGACACACAGATATACAATCATACACAATTTTTGTTAATGAGTTAAATGTACAAAACTATAAAAATACAGATTGAAAGACTCGTTAGAATGGTGGCAACTTATCTTTGAAAAGAGATGGAACGGCTACTCACATTTGTAAGAAGACCGATTACAATGAGGCTCTAAAGGCCTTTTTGACATAAAGAAAATCCAAAACCCTAACCCCGGAAGATGAAAAACCAATAGTTTTGTGGACCTCATTTTGGGTAGTTTGGTGTATCAACTTCTCAGGGGCGTAACTTTGGCATACGATCTCCATATGGGGTGCATGATATGGAAAGGTGTCGTCGAGGGGATTCATTTTGTGGGCTCAATCGATGCTCTATCCCAAAAAAACTTCATTTAGGCCCTCAAAATGGCCCCAGAAGTTTAGGAACCAAAAAACTACTAAAAATAGTAAATTTCCATATGACTTTTTGGAGCCAGTTGGAATAGGTGGGTGACCACCAATATCCACCTGGATCAATCCTCCCTTGTTAGGAGGCAATGGTTTCCATTGCGTTGAGTGCCCCGGGGAGAGGGAAAAGTGTTTGTTGAATCTGGATCTTGATGAGCTACTTTCCTTGCTGGAGAAGTTGCGTTGCTTAGCTTGTTGAAGGTTGTCACAAACTAGTGGCTAGAAGGGTTGGATCTTTTTAACCAATTTGGATACATGGGATGACTATGTGCAGAAGGAATCCTTCCACTTTTCTTCAATCTTTTCGACCTGCTTTTGTTGGATAGAAGGTGCTTGGAATGAAGCTGCAGTGGTTGCGGTGTTCTTATGTTCACCTTTTTAACAGACTATGAAGAAGCTGAATTTTGTAGTATGAGATACTACCTTGAGACACTGTTTAGGTGGGACAATAGTTGGAACTACCTCTGGTATTTTTTAGAGATGACCCCCTAGAGTAACAATGACACTACGATGTCGAGACTCATACATAGCATGGTGCTTCCACATATATATTTGGCCCAATGGAACATCACAGACATCCATTGTGGAAACATCACATAATACCTCATCCTTGAATGGATGGATTTCATACGACAATCGAAACTGTTGGTTGACACGAAGATCTCGTCCTTAGCGAAGCCACCCGATGTTGTATCGTTGTGGGTGTGGTGTTGTTAACAATCCCAACTATATGACGACCTCTGATGAGATGAAGTTCTTCTGGCTTCCACTATCAACAATAAAATGTAGCAGGGTCCCCTTCACCCACATTTGTGAATGAAAAAGGCGCTCCCCCTCTTCAGGATCTGTTGGTTCTTTTGGCTGAATTGTGGTAGTCGTTACAGTAGCAGTGGGGTTTGCGTTGATGATATGTCTTTTCCCATTATTTTCTTAATCAAATTTTGTATCGGGGTTCGGTTCTTTGTGTTTGATCTCAACCACCAATGATTGTTTTGAGTGACATTCATCAGCCAGGGGATTTTGTGGAAATCACACCTCTTTCCAGTGTCCTTCTTCGTCTTTCCGTTACCCTTAATTTCCTATGGCTTGGGATGGTTTTCTGGAGGCTGTTTGTTAGGGTCATCTTTATCATGGTTTGATTGTTGCGAATTTGCAGACCCAAACTCCCGTTTGTTCCAGTGCCTAAATTTCTGCTCGATTTTGACGTCAAATTGATAGGAAACTCTAAGTGATGAGATGTCCAGGAAATCCATTTCGGTTTGGATGTACCTATGCAGAGCCTCGCATTATTTCAGAACTAGATGCCGCTCGTAGTATTTGTTACCTAGATTGGTGCATAAGGTGTGTAAAGTATTTTGAACTCCAACACTGTTTTCCCCCTCGCTTGTCACAGTGTGGTCCATCTCATGTACTGCTCTTCATAGTTACCAACAAGGTAATACTGCTCCTTGACAACATCCACAAAAAAATCCCAAGTGGGCTCGACCACATATGTTCCAGACTCCTTTGTGGAACTTTGCTCCTAGTAAGTTTCCCACCAATGTTTGACATAGGGGAGAGCCTTAAGGAGTGCGAAGGTGATATTTTCTTTATCAGAAAAATTGTGAACATAGAAATAACCATCTAGCAGATTTAACCATTTTTCTAGGGCATCTGCATCTCTTTGTCCTTCAAATACGGGTGATGTGTAGAAACCCTAGAATACAAGTCAGCTCAGTAAAAGAATTAATATTAAAGTATTAGATTCTAAAAGGACAAGTCGGCCTAGAGAAGTGACAAGAACCATTATAAATAAGAGATGATCTAACTCATTTGTACACACACACTTCACACTCTCTCTTAGTCAAGTTTGGTGCAAGTTTGGCGCTGCAACTGGAAGGATGGAAGGTGAATCTTTTGGGATGGTTCTTTGTCTCTCTCTCTAGCACCATATAGCCTAAGATGTGCACCCTATTCTCTAGTATCTGTTGGTGGTGTTCTTGGTGGTATTCTTAGTAAGTGCAACTACAACAACTGCTACAATTGCAACTATTGCAGATGAGTATTTTTCTTATTTTTTGGCTTAGGGACTTTCTGTTTGGTGAGATATCTTTAGAGAAATATGAGCTCTCTTGGTTATCTGTTGGTTCTAGTGTTGCTTCCAGAATCATTCTATCTAGAAAGGGTTATTTTGCTCCGGGGTGGTTGCATGCCTATGGTTGGGTGACAATAGTGATATTGTCCATGGTAAAATGAGTACATCTCTTTAATTCTAACAATAGGAATATCAAAATTAACTTGTACCTTGAAAGGCGAGTTGCCTCCAAAGTGGCCATCTGATGAAGATGCACTTGTTGTTATCGACAGGCGTTGAAGGATGTGGGCAAAATTCTCCATCATTTCGTCCCTCTGTCGCGTGAGAGCTTGCTCAAGCAACAAATTAATAGAATCTTCTACTCCGTCATTTTTCTTTTCTTCCACCATGGAGAGTTTCTTAGGCGTGTGAGAGCGATTTTCCTCAAGAGAGACAAGCTCGAGACCCAACTTGCTATACTCAGACCTTGTTGGGGACATGCACTGAAAAACGATCAAGAGCAACCTAACTCTGATACCACTAATCTAGATTATTCTCGGCACGAAATGAAAGCGGAGATATAACACAGAAATATACAAAGATATTGCAAGAGAGCCAATAATATAACATAGATATATCAGATATATAAAAAGAGACACAGATATACAATAATACACAATTTCTATTAATGATGAAATGTACGAAACTATAGAAATACAGAGTGAAAGACTTGCTAGAATGGTGGCAACTTATCTCTAAAAAGAGATGTGACGGCTACTCACATTCACCAGAAGATCGATTACAATGAGACTCTAAAGGCCTTTTAAACATAAAGAAAATCCAAAACCCTAACCCCAGAAGATGAAAAGCCAACAATTTTGTGGACCCTGTTTTGGGTAGTTTGGTGTATCAACTTCCCCGAGGCGTAACTTTGGCATATGATCTCCGTTTGGGGTGCATGATATGGAAAGGTATCGTCGAGGAGATTCATTTTTGGGGCTCAATCGGAGCCTTTGGCTATTATTGAGGTGCTCTATCCCAAAAAAACTTCATTTAGGCCCTCAAAATGGCCCCAAAAGTTTAGGAACCGAAAAACTGCTAAAAATAGTAAATTTTCGTATGAGTGTTTGGATCCAATTAGAATAGGTGGTTGACCACAGATATCCACCTGGATGAATCCTCCCTCCTTAGGAAGCAATGGTATCCATTGCGTTGAGTGCGTGGGGGAGATGGAAAAGCGTTTACTGAAACTGAATCTTGATGAGCTACTTTCCTTGCTGGAGAAGTTGCGTTGCTTAGCTTATTGAAGGTTGTCACAAACCTGTGGCTGGAAGGGTTGGACCTTTTTAACTAGTCTATCTACATGTGATGACTATGTGTAGAAGGAATCCTTGCACTTTTCTTCAATCTTGTCGACCTGCTTCTGTTGGATAGAAGGTGCTTGGACTGATGCTGCAATGGTTGCGGTGTTCTTTTGTTCACCTTTTGAATAGACTGTGAAGAAGCTAAATTTTGTTGTATGAGATATTACCTTGCGACACTGTTTAGGTGGGACAATAGTTGGAACTACTTCTAGTATCTTATAGAGATGATCCCCCAGAGTAACAATGACACTATAGGGTCGAGACTCATAAATAACATGGTGCTTCCACATATATGGTTGGCCCGATGAAACATTATAGACATCTAGTGGGGCAACATCACATAATACCTCATCCTTGAAGGGCTATATGTCGTATGACAATCGACATTGTTGGCTGAAACAAAGGTCTCATCCCTAGTGAAGCCACCTGATGTTGTATGGTTACGGGTGTGGTGTTGTCGAAAATCCCAACTGTTTGATGACCTCTACTGAGATGAGGTTCTTCTAGTTTCTGCTATCAACAATAAAATGTAGTAGGGGCCCCTTCACCCATATTTGTGAATGAAAAAGACGCTCCCCTCTTCATGATCTGCTGGTTCTTCTGGCTGAATTGTTGTAGTCGTGACTGTAGCAGTGGGTTTTGCGTCGATGATCTATGTTTTCCCATTATTTTCTGAATGAGATTTTGAATCGGGGTTCGGCTCCTTGTCTTTGATCTCAACCACCGATGATTGTTTTGAGCGAAACTCATCAGTGTTGTGCCAGGGGATTTTGTGGAAATCACACCACTTTCCAGTGTCCTTCTTCGTCTTTCTATTACCCTTCCTTTCATATGGCTTGGGCTGGTTTTCTAGAGGCTGTTTGTTAGGATCGTCTTTATCATGCTTTGATTGTTTCATATTTGTAAACTTGAATTCCCGTTTGTTTTAGTGCTTAAATTTCTGCTCGATTTTGACAACATATCGATAGGAAGCTCCAAGTGATGAGATGTTCAGGAAATCCATTTCGATTTGTATGTACGTATGCAGAGCCTTGCGGTATTTTAGAACCAAATGTCGCTCGTAGTCTTTAATACCCATCTTGGTGCTCAAGGTATGGAAATTATTTGTGAACTCTGACACTATTTGCCCCCTCTTTTGTCGTAGTGTGGTCCATCTCATGTATTGGTCATCATAGTTACTAATAGGGTAATACTGCTCCTTGACCCCATCCACAAAAAAATCCCAAGTAGGCCCGACCCCATATATTTCCGACTCCTCTGTGGAACTTTACTACCAGTAAGTTTCCCACCAATGTTTGACATAGGGAAGGGCCTTAAGGAGTGCGAAGGTGATCTTTTCATGTCGAAAAAATTGTGAATAGAGAAATAACCTTCTAGCAGATTTTACCATTTTTCTAAGGCATCCACATCTAGCTGTCCTTCAAATACGGGTGTTAATATTATGGTAGTTGCGGGAGGTGTTAAATTCCATGTGTAGCCTTTGGCTAGAATAGAATATTCCGAAAGCAAGAGAAACCCTAAACAGATTTGTAGAAACCCTAGAAGACAAGTCGGCTCAGTAAAATAATTAATATTAAAGTATTAGATTATAAAAGGACAAGTCGACCGAGACAAGTGACAAGAACCACCATAAATAAGAGATGATCTAGCTCATTTGTACACACAAAAAAATCCCAAGTGGGCTCGACCCCATATATTCCAGACTCCTCTGTGGAACTTTTCTCCTAGTAAGTTTCCCACTAATGTTTGACATAGGGGAGAGCCTTAAGGAGTGTGAAGGTGATCTTTTCCCTGTCGAAAAAATTGTGAACAAAGAAATAACCTTCTAGCAAATTTAACCATTTTTCTAGGGCATCCACATATATATGTCCTTCAAATACGAGAATATCAAAATTAACTTGTATCTTGAAAGGTGAGGTGCCTCCAAAGTGGTCATTTGATGAAGATTCACTTGTTGTTATCGATAGGCGTTGAAGGATGTGGTCAAAATTCTCCATCATTTCGTCCCTCTGTCGCGTGAGAGCTTTCTCAAGCAATAAATTAATAGAATCTTTTGCTCCATCGTTTTTATTTTCTTCCACTATGGAGGATTTCTTGTGTGTGAGAGAGCGATTTTCCTCAAGAGAGACAAGCTTGAGACCCAACTTGCTATACTCGGACCTCGTCAGGGACATGCACTAAAAAACGATCAAGAGTAACCTGGCTTTGATACCACTGATCCAAATGATTTTTGACACGAAATGAGAGCAGAGATATAAAATAGAAATATACAGAGATATTGCAAGAGAGACAATAATATAACAGAGATATATCAGATATATAAAAAGAGGCACAAATATACAGTAATACACAATTTCTATTAATGGCGAAATGTACAAAACTGTAGAAATACAGAGTGAAAGACCTACTAGAATGGTGGCAACTTATCTCTGAGAAGAGATGTGACAGATACTTGCATTCGCTGGAAGATCGATTACAATGAGGCTCTAAAGACCTTTTAACATAAAGAAATTCCAAAACCCTAACCCCAGAAGATGAAAATCCAACAATTTTATGGACCTCATTTAGGGTAGTTTGGTATATCAACTTCCAGGGGGCGTAACTTTGGCATACGATCTTTGTTTGGGGCACAAGACATCTTGTTGGAAAGGTATCGTCGAGGAGATTCATTTTGGGGGCTCAATCAAAGCCATAGGCTATCATTGAGGTGCTCGATCTCAAAAAAACTTCATTTAGGCCCTCAAAATGGCCCTAAAAGTTTAGAACTTGCAAAACTGCTAAAAATAGTAAATTGCCATATAACTGTTTGGAGTTAGTTGGAATAGGTGGGTGGCCACTGATATCCACCTGGATCAGACATAGGCCATATTGTTGATAAAATTTGTATAGTGAGGCAAGGGAGTATACATGAAGAAACCCAGTGGAGAATTTGACCAAATTATAAAGGGCTTTGAATGAGGATGCAAAAACAGGCCGAAATTCACTATTTCGGCATACGTTTTGTAGCTTTTCGTGATCTCCACAGGAGGAAAAGAGATCCTAGATCACAAATCTAGAAATTTTTATTTATTCAATATTTTACCTTCTCAACAAGCCACACAACTTTGTCTTATTGAAGTTTTCTCAATTTTGCTCTGTTTGGGAGATGACAGTTTTTGCAAAAAATTATGAGTCTGGAGAAAATGTAAAAAGAACAAAGTTGTCATTTCCATATTGGTGCAGAATTTGCTAAGAGAATCATATTTACAATTTGAAGTTTGTTGTGTACTCACCATCACTAGTATTATTAATGCATGATACAAGAATTTTCTTGGTTCTCACTAAATTTTCTTCTGCATCTGGCAAAATTAGGCCTTTGAGTTAGATTGCACCAGTGAGGAAAGGGCACAATTGAGTAGAAATGGAAAATCCAGAGAATCATATCTTTCATCTCAGAACTCAGAATGACACATGGGTATGATCATTGGAAAGTTGATTCAGAAGAGATTATGTCAGAAGACTCTGAACTTGGATTATTGCATCTGTTTTCTTCATAAATTGTGAAGAAAAAGAACTTGTAACCTTATTTGGTAAAAACAATTACTATGTGCATAAATTCTAGAATTTAAAAGAAATGCTACATGAATGGAAATAAAGTGCGTCTCACAATATTATGTGTATTTACGCTTCTGAAAAAGTCAGTCGTACATCCCGAACAGATCAAACTGAGGATTGAAGAGCAAACATGGAAGATGCACAGGGAACTTACAACCACAAAGAAGAAGTGAAAGGTATGTATATTAGATTGGGAAATGCAGAAACAAAGTTCAATGAGCATAGAGGTAGAATGGAGATAGTAGATTTGATAGAGACTATGAAAAGTTTGAGGATGGAAGTGCAGAGCTACGGAGCTAATAATGAGAGGATAGTAAGTGCTCAAGAAGAAAAAAAATCATATAAACACTTAGCTACTACATAGTCTAAACCAATAGCAAAGACAAATTAAAAATGAATCGGGATTGAGACATGAGGAAGAAGGGAGAACTCATGCAAGGAGGGAGAAATACAGAAGATCTAGGCACTCAAGAAGTGTTAGTAGAACTCACATACAACAATATTCACCCACTTGTTCAGCTAGGAAACTATAGTCATTTGTAGAATCATAAAGAAGCCCGAAAATGTCCCCTGTCGGGAATCAAAGGAGATGGCATGAATTGGACAATTTGCAAGGGGATTTTAGGAAGCTTGAGCCACCAAATTTTGATGGAGAAAATAAGAAGAGAGAAGAGGCTGAGACTTGGTTGCTTGGAATAAGAAAATACTTTCAGCTAAATAATTATTCATCCAACTTGGAAGCAAGGATTGTCATCAACCATCTTTAAGGGAAAGCTTTTATGTGGTGGGACTAATTGAAGCAAGTTAGCACATTAATGAAAATAAGGTCACTTGGAGGTAGTTAAAAGTTATTTCCAACATCACTACCTTTCATAGCATTATTATGAAAAGAAGATGCAAGAGTTCTTTGATCTCAAGCTAGGGAACATGACCAGGAGGAATACGAGAATAAATTCTTGGAGCTGCCAATTTATGTGGGTTTTATAAAGGAGGAAAAGGTTAAAATTTAGAGGTTCTTAAGTCAACTACGATCATTCTGTAGAGATAAGATTTAGTTTTATGAACCTAAGACACTAGAGGAGGCCATTAGGAAGGCCAAGTACTTATATGAGAAAAACACAAGAAGAGTAATGGTGTTGAAATCTTGGAGAGATAAGAAGAATAATAAAATGGATCAAATGAAGAAAGGATTCAAACCACCTTTCTTCATGAACAACTTTAATTCTTATCAATGAGGAAAACAAGCTCAAAGTGACTCCAAGATGGAAGAATCTTTGGGAAAAAGAGAAAGACAACTAATTAAATGTTGAGGATGTAAGGGGGATGATATGTATATGGATTTCCCTCTTAGAGTGGACATGGTGATGGTTGTTCACACCATTCAAGAAGCCGCTATTGTAGAAGATGTGGGTATAAGTGTTCCAATGATATGTGCGACCTTAGAGAATTGACAAGCAAAACATCAATCTCACATGATTGAGGTGGACGGTAAGATTATCAATCAACCCATTGTAATTTTAATTGACTCTAGAGAAAGTCATAGTTACATTGATCCTAATATAGTGAATAGATTTCATTTGAAGAGGAATAATTTTGAAAAATCATGGTTGGTACAGTTAGCCACTAGGACCAAAAGAAGAATTAACGAGATTGTTAGGAGTTATCCCATAGACCTTAACAAAGTGAACACTGTTGTAGATTTGAATATCATACCATTGGGATATTATGATATCTTAACTGGAATGGATTGGTTGGACGAACATCATGTTGTGCTAGATTGTCATGAGAAGATGTTTACATCTATTACTGAAGAAGGAAAATAGAGCTTAGTGAAAGGGATTCCAAGACCCATTTCTATATGGGAAATGTCAGCCTTACAGCTAAAGAGGTACTTCATAAAAGGTTGTCAATTGTTTGCAACCCATGTGGAAGAGCCAACTAGGGAAAAAGGTCCAAGTCTTGAAGATTTTTCAGTGTTGCAAGAGTACAAAGATGTATTTGGAGAGATATCAGGTTTCCCACCCAAGAGAGGCATAGACTTCTTTATTGATTTAATGCCTGGAGTTGCCCTGGTAACCAAAACTCTTTAAAGAACGAGCACACTAGAATTGAAATAATTGCAAATGCAATTAGAATAATTGCCAAAAAAAGGCTACATGCACCCAAGTGTCTCACCTTAGGGAGCGCCAGTATTATTTATGATGAAGAAGGATGGAACCTTAAGGTCCTGCATTGATTTCAGGTAGCTGAATAAAGCTACAATGAAGAACACATACCCTCTCCCAGGAATTAATGACCTCTTTGATCAGCGAAAAGGAGCAAAGGTATTTTTCAAGATAGACCTTAGATCAAGGTAGCATAAGATGAGAATTAAATATGAAGATATTATCAAGAGAACTTTTAGAACTAGGTATGGGCAATATGGGTTTGTAGTGGTGTTGTTTGGATTGACAAATGTACCAATTGTCTTTATATGCTTGATGAATGGCATATTTAGGAATTACTTGGATAATTTTGTGATAATATTTTTGGATGACATACTTATCTATTTAAAGTTAGAGGAAGAGCATGAGCAACACTTGAGGATGGTGCTACATGTGTTAAGGGAGCATCAAGTGTATTCCAAGCTAATCAAATGCTCATTTTATCAAAAGTAGATCCACTATTTGGGTGACAACATCTCAAAGGAAGGCATAATAGTGGATACATAGAATATTGAGGCAATCAGAGGATGGCCAACAACAAGGAATGTCACATAAGTCATATCTTTTATGGGACTTGTTGGATATTACAGGAGGTTTATAACAAGGTTTTCCAAGATTGCACATCCCATCAATTCTCTACAAAAGAATGGGATAAACTTTGAATGGACTTCCAACTGTGAAGAAAATTTCCAGCTCTTGAAGAAATTATTAACTGGTGCACCTATTTTAAAGTTTGTATATCCAAGTGAGGATTTTGTAGTGTTCACAAATGCCTACAAAGAAGGAATTGGTGGAGTCATTACCCAAAATAGGCATGTAATATGTTATGAATCCAAGAAGTTGAAGGAGCATGAAAGAAACTATTCCACACATGATTTGGAACTTGTTGCTATAGTCCATGCACTGATGGATAGAACAGGATAGACCATATCGGTCTAAAGTATTTGTTTGAGTAACAAACTCTAAATGCTAGGAAAACTAGATGGTTAGAATTTTTGAGGGAATATGACTTTGATACAAAATATATCAAAAGGAAGGAGAATAAGGTTGTTGATTCAATCAATAGGAGGGTGCATGAGATATATGCTACAACCATTAGCATATACACGTCATATTTAAAGAGAATAATTTTAAAGGCCATTGTTGTATATGAACATTACCTATAGGTCAAAGAAGACTTACAACAGGAAAAGGTATAGCCAAAGTACAAAGAGTATGAGCAAGAAGATGATGGAATATTACCACATAAAAAAAGATTGTATGTTCCTAATTCAAATGAATTAAGGAATGTGGTGTTAAAAGAGATGCATAGTGTTCCATATGCTAGACACCTAAGCTATCGAAAGACCATTGCAACAAAAAAGAGCCAATATTTTTGGCCAGACATGAAGAAGGATGTGGTTGATTACATAGCTAGATGCAAGGAATGCCAAAGGTTGAAGGCTAAACATGGACACCCAATAGGTTTTCTACAACCATTTCCCATTTTTGAATGGAAATAAGAGATTGTCACCATCGACTTCGTCACCGAGTTGCCTCAAATAGTGAGGCAACACGTTTCAATAATGGTGGTGGTGGACAAGTTGACCAAGGTTTCACATTCTATTGCAACCAAGATGAATCATAAGGCAACCAACATTGTTGAGATTTACATGAAAGAGTTTTCTAGCTTGCATGGAGTGCCCAAGGCAATTGTTTTAGATTGAGATTCCAAGTTTACCTCAAATTTTTGAAAGGGATTGTTCAAGGGATTTGGCACAAATCTAAACTTTAGTACAACATATCACCCACAAACAGATAGGAAGACAAAGATACTCAATCAAGTGATTGAAGATATAATGAGGATGTGTGTGATGGATAAGCCATCTAATTGGGAAGAGTATCTTCATTTGGTGGACTTTGCATACAACAAAGATTATCATGCTTCATTGAAGATGAGCCCATTTGAAGTTTTATATGGAAAAAAAAAGTGTAATACTCTAGTGATTTGGTAAAATTTAGTAGACAAAGTAGCACTTGAGCCAAAGATGCTCAAGGAGATGGAAGAGAAGATAGTGAAAATCAAGCAGAATTTGGAAGCAACATGGGACATGCATAAAAGCTATGCATACAAAGGAAGAGTAGCTAGAGAATTCAGAGTGGGAGAACATGTGTTCTTGAAAGTGAAGCCCAAGAAGATCTCATTGATGCTGGGCAGCTGGACTAAGTTGGTAACTAGATTTTGTGGGCCATTTGAGATACTAGACAGGAAAGGGCTAGTTGCATATATGCTTGCATTGCTTGCCTCTGTGTATGTGAATAATGTATTTCATGTATCTTTATAGAAAAAGTCCATTCATGAACCTAACCATGTCATTGATTGGAATTTGATTTAGGCGGAGCTCGAAGGGGACTTTCAGGTGGAGCTAGTGCACATCCTAGACCGAAAAGTCAAGGTGCTCCAAAACAAAGCCATCATGAAAGTAAAGGTCTAATGGACCTGTTATATCCCTAAGGATGGGACATGGGAGCTAGAAGATGCCATGTGGGAGGCATACCACAACTATTTTGATATTTTGGATGTAAAAATTGTATATACATACCCCTATATGGTGATGTGCATTGAGGGAAATGCGAAAAAAAGGGGGCAGGTTGGGTAGGGAGGGTGAATGTAACACCCCAATTTTAATCCATGAGAATTGTACATATATGATTTAGGTTGTGAGTTGGATAGTATGGCCAAGGGTCAATCTATGTGAATTGTATATCAAAGTTTTTAATAAAAACACATTGTTAGTTGCGATACGAGAGGGACGATAACATGGGGGACTATGATTCCACAAGAAGGGGCTCAAAGAGGCCAAAGCCTAAACATACATTATTTTATTTGAACCAAATTTTTCATTACCTTAACTTATGCTAAAGGACAAATCAATCTAGAAATGCATGCCAAGGAGTTAGGTAGAGTTGCTTGGATGTCAAGTGGCTAGTGGAGAGCATCCATACTTTTTCTCTAATTTTGGGTTCACTAGGGAAATTTGACTCTCATGTGTGTGTGTGCTTGTGTGCGCGCACGCGCACGTGTACACATGCACGTATATATGTATGCATGCATGTATGTAAACACATTGGGCGTACTTGCCTTGCGTTGAGTTCACCATTATCCTATACCAAACCAACACCATTCAGACTACAAACGTAAGAATTGAGGGAGAATCCTTGCTAGTAATTAGGTTGTTATGCTTGTGATATAAGATTGGGATTCCTGTTGTTAAATCTAAGATGAAATTGCATGTAGGTATGATCATGGGATTGTTGTGATTGAGACAACACAAACAACTAGATTTCTTGGAGCCTTTATCTTTGAGATTCCTAGATAGTCTGTACTGGAGACCTAGAGGGGGTAAGGATTGCTTGAGGAATTGCAGGGCACATAAGGGGATCCCATCCCTTGGGTTGTGTAGGCGAGGGAGGATAGCTAGGTGGTTGGAAAGGCTATTTTATATGTTGTAAATTTACTAGGTATTACATTGTGTGAAAGAACGTAGCTAGCCATAATAGTCATTTGTCCTTGTGGACTCATAGCCCCAGCTCGAGTGTGGCTTGGTACCGAGAGAACTGGAGTAGTAGAGCCTACAATTGGGAGGAATGTCCCTCATATGCAACTAGTTGGTGAAATTACTTCTTAACAGATAAGTGTTATGGTTATTGCCTTTGTGATGTATTATTTACTTGTATTTTACTATTAAACATGACGTGAATGTGAATAAATTACATGATGTTATAATCATGTGTTGTTTACCTGTGAATTACATGAGTTTACTTGTCATATTGCATACATATTTTCATTGTATAACATGATATGATGTATTACTTTATCAGAACTTAGTTAATTGTGTAATTATGGTGGAATTCGTGTGAAATAAGAGAATTTTATAGTGCCCCACCATCCAAATGGGCGGTTAGGTACGCTACACATGAAAATACCATCCTTTTTGTTATGGAAATGGTTTGTTTAACATTTTAATTCAATCTCAATCACTAGGCATATGTTTATTTCAACATTTGTCATTAGAAGCATGATGTTTGATTTAAAAAACCATAATTTAGGATAAGGCTGGCACAACATTGGTGAAAATATCGACATTTGAGATCATAGGCACTTTGGAGATGAGGTTAGCTCTATCACTAGGGTTTATGCAACCCTTCGAGGCTTAATCCCTGCTCTCCTGCATTTTTTTCCCAACATTATGTCCTCGCTCACACTTTTTTCCTCTAGCCCCTCGTAACTTCAATACTCTGTCCCTGTCCACATGGTGGAGGATATTTTGGATTTCACTGACAACCCCCTAGCAAGGGCCCATATATGGGCATCGCTAGCAGTCATCCCCCTTCTCCCCCTTCCCATTCCCCTACCCTCTCGGCCTGACCCTCGACGCAATCCTTCCCCCGAACTTTTTCCACACTTTTGATGTAGCCCCCATACCTCCCTCGATGGCGCTATAACTACGTGTCTCACTTATCCCCCTCTCCCTTTCAATCGCCTGTCCCATTCAATTTTCGCACATACTAGTTCCTTCTTNCCCCTTCCCATGATGACTCTACTTCTCCCTCAGTACCTTCATCACACCCGCGATCGTCTTTTCTTATTGTCAAAGGTATCTCATAGATATTGGATAACCAGGGATTCATCGAGTGTTGTCTTGATGCTGACCTCATGAGTGGTTGCGCAGATCTTCCCTCTTCATCCCTCTTCACGAAAAACCCACCTTCTGGTTCAATGGGGGACTCTCGTGCAAATGGGAAGTGAGTAAAATGCAACGTCGAGGAGGTTAACCTAGTTAAATGAGATGGAGTTTAGTTAAAAAAAAATACCCAAATGGAGAGTGCCTCCCTAGTGGGTCATTTTTCCAGTTGTCGAATGACCAAGGAGGCCATGCAAAAATGGACCAAGGCAAGCTTTCTCTCTATTCTAGGATATGAACCCAAGTGTTTAACCCTAGAAAAAGGATGGCTTGCATGGATAACTAGACCCACGACATATGCAGACAAGTTTCTACTTTCTCCTTGGATATAGGGCTCACAAGTGTTGTTCCTAAAGAAATTGACACTGGATTTTGATGCCCAAACTAAGCATTTGGCCATTACTCCAGTTTTGGTCCGACTTTCTGGGCTCCCACTCATACTCTAGTCTAAATAAGTGTTCAAAGAAATCACTAATTCCCTCGGTTTTTTCTACGAAGCTGACTCCTCTTACAAAACTACAGGTTACATGGGGATGGCGCAAATCTTGGTTGGGATAAATATCTCTGGTAGTCTAGTGGATTCCATTACTATTCAACCAGGGAAAAACTACTACCACTAGAGCCTGGATTATGAGGGAATTCCCTTCGCTATGGGAAACATCACTCCTATGGAAATCTATACAAAGACTGCATAAGATCTCAGTGAAAAAAATAGTGGATGAAAAAATAAAAAATCTCCTCAAAGATTAGCCCATCAAAAATTGTGCCTTCTCCTTCAGCTCGAATCACTCCCTCTTCCTAGGATGTGCAAGTGGAACAAAGAGGTAAGGGAAACTCCAGTCAAGGCATCCATATCTCCTTGTCTTCAGGATTAGGCCAAGGCATCTCTTCGGGTAAGCCAAAGTCGCTTTCATTTTTTTCCTCTTTTCCTTCTGAAAAGTAGTTTTTGGTTGGCTCCC
>ML788837.1:640185-678290 GCA_009831015.1 Picea engelmannii
CCCCCTTGCCCCCCACCATCCACCCACTGCCCAGGGACCACGTAAATATAATTTTTGTTCTAAATCCAAATTCCCCCCTTCCCTATCCCTTAGGAGCAAGGGAGATCTTCGCAAACTCCCATAATAGGACCACAAGCCTCTCTAATGGGGCAGAAAATCTTACATCTCCATTGTTCAGAAGCAATCAAATTTAGAGGTTCACACAGGAAGACGACATTCTCTCTTAGGGGCCCTTAGACTAATAGCCCCTACTACCCCTTCAAAATGATCATCCTCTCACTCAATTGCAGGGGACTGAACAACCCCACAAGGAAATTGGCCATCAAATGGTTGGTGGATCTGCACCAACCCTCTATAATCTTGCTTTAGGAAACTATGCTAGAAGGAGAAAAAACTATCTTTTCTCTTTCCTCCATTTTCCTGGGATTAGATTTTTCAATTGTGGATGCTCTGAGCTACTCTAGAGGACCCATCACTATATGGAGAAAGAATTCCCTCAAATTAGTCAATTCATGGGCTCAAAGATCCCTACTTGGGGCTGTACTCCTCTCTTTATACCTTGACATGGAGATCCATATTGTAAATTGCTACGGACCCTTTTCGGGAGATCGGGAATAGTTTTGGGCAAAGTCACTCCTCCTCCCCCTCCTTAAGCTAGGTCACACATTAATTGGGCCCAATCTAAACTTCACTCCTAGAGCATCATGTGAGATTTGGGTACCCACGAAATAGATAGATGGTATCACTGACTTCCTTATACATGCCTTGGAAGATTTTGAATTCCTTGATCTAATCCCCATAAAACTCTCACAAAACTGGAAAAATATGTGATCCGGGGAAGCTCATACTGCAAAAAAATTGGATCATTTTTTAAAAACAAAATCTCTTCTAGAGTCCCCCTTTCAAATGTACCAATGGGTCTCCTCTAGGGGTGACTCAAAGTGGACTCAAACCACTGCCCCTTTCTTTTTTAAATAGCCCCCCCAATCCCCCACCCCCTTTAAGCTAAACTCCTCTTGGCTTGAGGATCCCTCTTTTCTGTCTTTCCTCAAAGAATATTGATCCCCCTATAACCCAACTCTGTTGGAATCCCCTCCCCTCCAATTCCTGGGAAATTTAAAGAGGGTAAAAAAGGCCGCTCAAAATTAGGGGAAAGAAAAGAGAAAGAAGGATTATGAATCTCTCTTAGAAATTGAAAAGAAAATCCAATATTGGCACATCTTTGAAACCAACCAATCCTTTTCAACTGAACAACATGAAGAATACAAATTGCTTGAACAAGTCCAAAGGAAAATCCTCCTTGAGAGAGAGAAGGAATGGTGACTAAAAATCAGAGCCCTTTGGCTCCAAGATGGATATGAAAACACTAAATTTTTTCACAATTTTTCAAACTGGAGGAAAGCCATAAACACAATTTGGTTCCTAGATGGACCAACTGACTCCCTAACAACCTAATTTAAGGATATCTTAGTAGAAGGGACCCAACATTTCAAAACCCTTTCAAGGAATAAAACATGGCCACTATAATTGCAATTCTTCAAGTTCCATACCTCCTCCCCAACTTCATTAATCGGGAGGGAAATGATTAATCGATGGTTGAAATCTCCTCGAAAGAACTTCTTGCAACCCTACAAATATTTTATAAAGACAAAAGCCCAGGGCCTGATGGATTACAAGTGGAATTCTGTCTAAAATGTTTCGACTTTGTAGGTTGGGATCTAGTAGGAGTGGTGGAATACTCAAGAACTACTGGTCAGATTCTTCCTTCTTTCAATTCCACCTTCATTGCTCTCATCCCAAAAGCATAAAACCTTAGATCTTTTGATCAATTTTGGACTATCTCCCCATGCAACAACATATACAAAATCATCACAAAACTCATCGATCGAAGGCTGTTGGACTTCCTCTTAGACAACATTTCCTAGGAACAATTCATTTTCTAAAAGGTCGACACATTCATGAAGTAATTGGCCTCACTTAGGAGGACCTACACTCCATTCACATAGTCAAACAAAAAGCGGTCACTCTCAAATTCGACCTCTCAAAAGCCTTTGTTAGGGTAAGATGGCTATATATAAGGCTTCTCCTCATATAAGTAGGGTTTAACAACTCTTTTGTTTCATAGATCATGAGATGTATCGACACCTTCTCTTTCACCATTCTCATAAACTGTTCAACCTCCCCATTCTTCCAGCCAAAAAGAGGAATTCTACAAGGTTTCCCTCTTTCTACTTGTCACAGAAGGCATTAGCATACTTTTATGTAAGGAAACAAATTTGGGAAACCTCAAAGGAATTCTGGTAAGCCAACACTTCTCCCTTACACATCTTCCATTTGTAGATGATATTCTCATATTCCACCAAGGAAATTTGAGATTTATTCATCACCTCTAGGCCATACTTAATGTTTTCTACAAAGCTATTGGGATGAAAATCAATGATAAGAAATCCTCGTTCTTCGCTTGGGGTTTACCTGAGAAATCTCAACATCAAGCAACTCAGATCCTTGATATTCCCCACTTGACCCTGAACTCGAGCTTCAAATATCCAGGCTTTCATCTGAAAGCAAATGGATATGTAAAAAGGGATTGGATGTGGCTGGTGGAAAAAATTGAGAAAAAAATCAATTCTTGGTGCAACGGATGGCTCTCGAGGGCAGACAAATTGGTGTTATTGAAATAAGGTCTTGAAGCAATCCAAGTATATTGGATCACCCTCACTTGGGTCGCAAAAGGAATCCTCAACCAAATTTGACAACTCTCTTTGAGGTTCATCTGGTCCGGACCCAAATCTCATTCCTCTTTAGTTCTTACATCCTAGAAGAAGATCGCCACCCCTAAGGAAATTGGGGATGGAGACTAAAAAATATTCACCTATTCTCTAAGGACCTAGCCACCAAAAAACTTGGAGCCTAGTTCAAGGAAATGGACTTTGGTTCCGAGTCCTTCAGGAAAAATACTTCCCTGGATAATCCTGAGAAGATTGAATTAGAAATCCAAATAAAAGCTTTCAGAATGGTAGAACTCCAGTTATGAATCTTTTGTCATGCAGAACTTCTTCTACTATTTTACTAAGTTTTGGAATGGTGTAATCATATGCTTTTATAGTGTAGACTTTTCTCATGTATGAGCAATTTATATTATTTTGTTTCTCTCACAATTTGTTTGTCTATAGCCAATAAGCATAGTACTCTAATAGTTTTTATTCTCAAACTTTTCTCATTTGCATGTATTTATAGTACATATGCTTACCTAAACTACTCATTCAAACAAATCTAACATTTTTCTCAACCCCCGATCAAAAGTTTGGAAAATGCATAGAGGTCAATTTGATTGCAAAAATATAGTTCTCATGAATGAATTAATTTTCGGGAGGAGGAGGGAGAGCAATAGCCCTTTCTTGTAGTTTTTTACTTAGAGTGATGAGGAGAAGGAGAATCATTCTACTAGCCCTTTCTCACACTTTTGTCATTTGAGTGAGGAGAAGATGGAGCACACGCCTTTTCTCATGGTATTATAATTGAATGAGGAGGAGAAGGATCACTTGCCCTTTCTCACACTTTTTTAATATTTGGGAGGAAGAGAAGGAGCATAATCCCTTTCTCATACTTCTTAGTTTTTTCATGTTATGGGGAGGAACTTGTTACAAAATTTGATTTATTGTTACAAAAAATATATATTGGAAATTGATATATTAGTTATTGGAAACTGACATCTCAGGTATTGGAAATCAACATCTCAACTATCATAATCCAATATCTTAAGTATCAAAAACCAATATTCATAATACATTTATGATGGCTTGGACTAAATTAGTCTAAGTTTAATGAAAGGGTAGTTCATGTGCAGATGTAGTTAATGAAGTGCAATTGCAAGCCCCAATATAGTTGCCTCCATAACTTGTTCAACCCACGTTTGTATTTTTCAACCCCGGTAGTTTAGTAAATCAACCATCACCTGCGACAATGACCAATATCATCTAGATGGAAGAACCAAGGATAAGGACACCCGTTCTTTTGTAAAATTGTAAGATTTTGGATGCCCATGTTCTCCCTTCTTCAAGACAAAGAAGACTTTGAGGTTAGGGGAGATGTTAGAGGGGCCTAGTCAACTAGTTGACTAGGCTAAGTAGTTGACCAATGTAATAGAACAAGTCAACTAAAGATGTAGTTAGTTAGGTAGTCTGGTCAGTCAACTGATTGGTTGAGTCAAACAACCAAGGTAGTTATGGTAGTTACAACTACCTCCATTGATGTAATGTATAACTAAACACATATATGAGATGTAAAGGGGTCGGATTGTTGAACATACATTAATAAAGATTACTTGGTGTTGGTTCCATAATTACTCTTCTCCTTCTCCTCCTTCTACGAATGCATGTATGTATAGTAATTGCTTTGTATATTATGGTTGATTAGGTGCATTATTGGTAACTACTTTTACTATGTAGTCCCTTATATTACAATAATTCTCAATCTGTTTTGAGATTAGAGGATAAAATACTCATAGACCCAATGGGATCGACATCCATCATCATGTCATATAAGGATCCATCATATGTAGGAATCTTTTGCAAGAGTACTTCCTTCATTTGTATAGATATATCACATGTGTTAAGTAGTAGGATTTGTCAAGTGCATGTGTACATTTACACATATATTGTTGTTATTTCATGTATAATATGATTAAAATAAAATTATAATCCTATTGGAGTAGTTGGAGAAGTCATATGGGCAATAGAACCGTCACTCTTGGATTTTGTATTATTGGGTGCTCCCTGATCTACATATTGGTAGACATTTATTGATCCAATGATAATTGTATTGAGATAAGATCTAATATGGTAACTCTTGTCCTCTCGTATCATATCTATTTTTCTTAATCAAATGTAAAATTATACTTGATGTCCTTATTCTCTTAATAATGTAAACTCATATATGAATGTTTATGTCATTTAGGAAGTAATTTTACATAAGTGACATTGTATGCTTGATTTGTAAATTGCCATGGATATTCCACTGGATAGTTCGTCACAACAGTTCTAGTAAAATATTGAAATATTTACTCTAAAGTTTAATTTCCTTTAGATCTCAAATTCTTTAATTACTGGTTTTCTGCTTAAAATGTATGAAATAGCTGTAATGAAAAAATTAGAGAACATAAATAAATACTCACACACCATCCACCAATAAACATAAGATGTAACCTAGGAAACCCAATACAAGAGAAAATCTGGCTAGAAGGCGAGGTCACTCTACTTTCTTTTCATCAAATGCAAGTACAAAGAAAGAGACACTCTCTATGGAGTTACCTTTGAAACTATGGCACTACAAGGAGAACACCTTCTTGTGAAGGTTTTTGTGGAATCTCCTCGAAAAATCTATCCCCTCTTTGTTTATAGCGGAGGTGGGCAACCAAAGGTTTTTTTATTGGGGTGCCTTTAAGGTAAATACACATCGGTGCATACATAAACAATAAAGCATTGGTGCTTCAGTGTTCAAAAGCACAATCATACTTTATAATAAAAAAATACACACACCGAATAAAGCGCATTGGTGTCATTGAACACTATGCATCGATGCACCTCTCTGTCGTTAGGCGCAACGTGGTAGGGTAAATATAAAAAAAATTACCAAACTGATTTTCATTGTTACAGTGCATCCCTTGGTTCCAAACTCTCAAGAAAGCACTAGTGCTTACCCTCCTTCCAAATATGCCCCGTTTCTGGTGCTCTATAGCGACTTGGATAGCTCCATTGGTAGATTCCACACATTTTTAATTTTTCTAGATTACCATGAATTTTCATTTCCTTTGAATGGTGAAACCATGCCTCCTCGCGACATAAGAGGCCAGGTAAATTGTTTATTACCTTCCTATTTACATTTTCATCCAATTAAAATTTGAATTTAGCTTGAAATTTGGCATTTTTTTTCAATTTTGTTTTCCAATTTTTCACAGTGTACCTGAATGCTTTAGCTCGCCCCGACAAGGTGCATCCTATGTTAAAGTCACGATAAGCTAAATGCGATAAATTTTAAAAATAAAGCGGTGCATTCTTTGGAATTCCCTACAACCGATGCATAATTGGCTTCAACCAACACTAGTACATTTCACTTAATTAACAACACTGCTAACTTAACGATTTATAAAATTTAACGTAGCGGTGCAACCATTTTTTTTTTGTAAATTAGGGTTGGTATTAATTCCTGTCAAAAAATACAGCTGTCTGTGATGAAATTAGCCACATGGTCGCGGTGCCCTTATGGGAAACCACTGCGCCAGTTGTCCAAGTTCATAGGTGGCAACGGTGCCCTGCTGGGAAACCACCGTTGCCAAGTGTCATGCAAAAGGAGGTAAACTATGCTACGAGGCCACGCAGGGCCAAAATGCCTGAGGGGGGTTAACAACTTCACAAGGAGAGTCCTAGGCTGGCGGTTTCCTTCCCTGGGCCTCGTACAAGGCTGCTCCCCGCCTTGGCTTGCCCCAGGGTCATGACATGATGAACAACGAGCTCCACGGCAGAAAAGAAAACTAGGAGAGGTCACACCAGAGCTTGGTCGTAGAATGAGGGGAAGGATGAGCCCGAGAGGTTTGGCTTTGAGAATTACGAGCGAACGAGTGAGGAGTAGGAGACCACATCTCGACTATAGGAGCTGGAGGCATATTTTGGAGTTGAAAAGATTGGGAAGACCCTCTGCACGACGCCATGAAGATGCACAAGGTGCAGAGCTTCCAGAGCATGTGAATGAGAAGTGGAGGGTGGCGGTAGGCAGTTTAAAATCTAGATGTGACTAAAGAGTAGAGGTGGCGAAGGACGTACGCTAGGTGGCATATGGCCTAGCCAAGTGGTCTCGTCCCAACTGAAAACCGTCATGTCACGGTGACACCCCATCCGGGGGTAGATCTTTGCTGTAAGATATATTCCTACAAGCAATGACTATGGGGTGAGAGGGATTGGTGGAAGGGGTACAAGAAAATACTCCTTCTTCCAACTCGACTTCGAGATTTGCCAGCCAGTCAACAGCTTTTTTGGCCATTCTTCCTACTTGGTTGAGTTTTAAGCATATGTTAAATTACCATTAAAAAACTTAAATGAGGAAGGAGATATTAATGAAAGAATGTTGCAGCCATCATAAATAATACAAAACATAAATTAAACATTAAAAACAAAAAACCATAATGCGAATATTGTTAACGGAGTTCGGTAAGGTTGCCTACGTCTCCAGGCCTTTGTCTCAGTGGGGGAAGCTTTCTTATTAATATTCAATGCTTCAAAAGTACATTAGAAATGCATCAAATGGATTACAAATTGGTATGGCTGTGTTCTTCTCGACCTCAAGAATCTAACACAACTGACGACACTGAAAAAGGTTGAGCGTAGCTCTCAAAAATGGCCTCCAAAGTTCGCTTCCTCAATGGCTTCCCTGCATAAAAATGGCTTTATCTTCACAATTTTTTCATCATTTTGCTGTCTTTGAACTTGAAAAACACTCAATCATGCCTTGATTATATAGAATTGGATTTGGGGGTCGAAATCCCAACTTCCCCCCTCTTTCTAGGCTCTTTTTGGGCTCATATCCCATTTTCTAGGCAAAAATCCACTAAAATCAGGCCTAGATTTGGTTAAATTGTCCAAATTTGGCCAAATCCGCCAAATTTAGCATAATTGGCGCAGCCTCAAAATCTTGGGCTCCTAGTCATATGACGCCCCTTGTGAGCAGGGCCCTAAAAATTCGACCTAACCCATGTTGAGCAAATTCGGGATGCCACGTGGCGCCCTCTGATTGGGCCATGTGTCACCCCCTGATTGGCTTGAGCCATGTCAACATTCGTATTGCCACATCACCTGCCCAGTCAGCTACCATGTCAGCATCTGTACTTCCATGTCAGCCTTCTGTACTGCCACATCAACATTCTGTACAATGCCATGTCAGCCTTCTGTACTGCCACATTAGCATCTGTACTACCACGTCACCTACCCAGTCGGCTGCCACGTCAACATCAGTTTGCCACATCACCTTTCATATAGTGCCACATCATCCTTCCCTAATTCCATGTCAACATTCTGTACAGTGTCATGTCATCCTTTCATACTGTCATGTTAGCATCTGTATAGTGCCACGTGTCACTTCCGTACAGTGCCACGTGTCACTTCCATACAATGCCACGTGTCACTTTTTTACTAGTCCACATCACATCTGAAAATGCAAAAAATGAGTGACATGTGTCACTTCCTAGTGTTTCCACATGTCATGCTGATGTCATCATGACATCATCAGTTGGCTTTGACTTTGACTTTTTTTCTCTATTTGGGAAATCAATCAGAACGCGATAACTCTTGCATACGGTGTCCATTTTTGAAAAAAAATATATGGTCGGAATCGACGTGACAAACTCGATGGAATGGAGTTGGTTTCGTTCGATTACGAGAACTTTGATTTTTAGGCCTTCCTGGATCCATTTGGATCACGCCTCCCCAATAAGACCTTTTGGTCCAAAAGGATATTAACTAGTCATTAAATGCGGGATAGGCCTCCCCACTTGTCCTTTGTCCTTAAAATCTGTCTTGTGCACCTGTCACATCATAATAAATTGCAAAAAAACCATGACAACTGAAAGCATATTGTTAGCCACTTGAACTCGTTCACATCTTACTGAATCCACTACCATCCATGTAGAGAACATCAGCAATGATAACATCAGAAATATGACTGAAACTGAACCAATATGTTTGATGTGCTTGCACGACATTAACTTATCTTGAAGCAAAGTATGATTGAATTCCCATCCTACAACCATCTCATGTTCATGCTTAAGATCAACTGCTTTACTTGGTAGAATTATAGGTGTGTTGCTTGCATAAGCTGCCTTCCTTGATTGTTCCATTGTTTGAAGGGATTGATTTTCTTTTATGTGATGAGCATGTACAACATATTCATTGCCTTCTTTAGTTAAGTGATATTAATTATGTTCCCTGTAAAAGATTGCTTTGTGATCATATAAATAAGGGCTTCCTAAGACCATTCCACATGTTTCTAGTGGCACCACATCTCATGTTACTTCATCCACATACTTAAATGTAATTGCAAACTTTATGGTACATTGCTTTGTTATGGGCAATTTGTTATCTTTACTTGTCTAATTAAGTGAATAGGGTTTGTGATGCATCTTAGTGTTTAATCCCAATTTCCTAACCACTTCCTCTGAAATCAAGTTGGATTGAGATCCACTATCTATCAATGAATCGATCTTAGTATGTTTCATTATGACCCTTATATGAAACAATTTACTTCTAGAATCATATGCATCACCAATTTTACCTGTCAAGCCAACTACTGTGACCTTATTCTCATCACTTGAGTCATACCCCAAGTCTTTTGGTCGTGTTGTTGTTGCAACTGTTTACCTCCCTTTCCTCTCTCCGAACCACTTCGGTCTCTTTTCTAGATGCAATTGCCAACAATGGTCGTCATCGTTCCCTTCTTTCTTATAATGCTCACAAGAGAGCTTCTCTTCCTTCACGGTCGCTGAACTTTCTTTCTTTCCATTCCCCTTTCTTTTGTATTCCTTCCTTGAAGACGATTCTCCTGATACACCAACTCCTGTTTTCCCTGCTTCAATATACGTTGCTTGAACATAAACCTCATCAAGATTAGTAGGTCCAAACATAAATACAATGTTACAAATATGTGTAGGTAAACCTCCTATATACTTCATAAGAGTTTCTTGTGTATGTAATGGAATATTTAACATTAATTCCATTTTATGAAATTCATCCGTGTATTCCTGCACCATTTGTCCTTTTCTTAGTTTAAAACTTTGTCATTCAATTAAAGCCTTTTTCTTATAACCCAAAGGATAAAACTACTTTCTAAGTGCAGAAACAAAATCTTTCCATGATGGAAATACATTACCGACTTGCTGCGTACCATGTTGCAATTTACTCTGCCACCAGATGAGTGTTGTGCCTGCAAGATGAAGTGATGCCAATTTGATTTGGGTTGCCTCATCTTTGATTTGTTGCACACTGCAATAAACTTCCATTTGTCTGACCCAGTTATCAAGCCTCTCAACATTGACTTGCCCATCATACATGGGCAATTCAAATTTTACATCAAGCTTAAGTAATGGCATATCATGCTTATGTTTATGAGAATGTTTTCTTGCGGTAGAAGTTGCACTTGTACTTGAATAAGAAGAAGATGAAGATGAAGGAGGTGAAGGAGGAGTTTTAGGAGGGTCCTCTCCTTCTTCGCTTTTGTCTTGTTTTGACGATTCCCATTGAAAAGGCCTTTTCTGTTCCAAGTAATCATCATATAGGACCTTTACTATCTCTGACATGGCAAAGAAAGTCTTTCGAAAATCTATCTTGTTCCGAGACATTCCTTCTTCAGATTCCATCTTCTCACTTTGAGATGCCCTCTTTCTCGATCCAATCTCAGGATACCCTTCTATAAGCTCGCCTTCACCATGACTTAGCTTTTCCCTGGTAATCATGCAAACTCAAACAACCAACTGTCAAACTGCTTTGATACCACTTGATCCGTAAATGAATCTTTTAAAGACTTGGTTGAGTTTTAAGCATGTGTTAAATTACCATTCAAAAAATTAAATGAGGAAGGAGATCTTAATGAAATAATTTTGCAGCCATCATAAAGAATACAGAACAAAAAGTAAACATTAAGAACAACAAACCATAATGCCAAGATTGTTAACGTAGTTCGACAAGGTTGCCTACGTCTCTGGGCCTTTGTCTCAGTGGGGGAGGTTTTCTTATTAATATTCAATGCTTTAAAATTACATCATAAATGAATCAAATGGATTGAAAACTAGTTTGGTTGTGTTTTTCTTGACCTCAAGAATCCAACACAACTGACGACACTGAAAAAGGTTGAGTGTAGCTCCTGGAAATGGCCTCCAAAGTTCACTTCCTCAATGGCTTCTCTACATAAGAATGGCTTGATATTCACAATTTCTTCATCATTTTGCTATCTTTGAACTTGAAAAAACACTCAATCATGCCTTGATTATACAAAATTTGAGTTGGGTGTCGAAATCCCAACTTCCCCCCTCTTTTTGGGCTCTTTTTGGGCTTAGATCCCATTTTCTAGGAAAAAATCCACTAAAATCAAGCCCAAATTTGGTTAAATTCTTCAAATTTGGCCAGATCCGACAAATTTAGCATAACAGGTGCAACCCCCAAATATTGGGCTCTTGTTCGTATGGCGCCCCTTGTGACTAGGGCCTTAAAAATTCGACCTAGCCCACATTGGGCAAATTCGGGCTGCCACATGGCGCCCTTTGATTGGGCCACATGTCACCCCCTAATTGGCCTGAGCCACATCAACCTGCCCAGTTAGCATCCCATGCCAACATCTATACTGCCACATCACCTACCCAGTTATCTGCCATGTCAACATCCATACTGCCATGTCACCTTCCGTACAGTGCTACATCAACCTTTCGTACTGCCACATCAACATTCTGTACAATGCCATGTCAGCCTTCCATACTGCCACGTCAGCCTTCCATACTGCCACGTCAACATCTGTACTGCCACGCCAACTACCATGTCAACATCCATACTGCCACGTCACCTTCCATACGACCACGTCAACATTCCATATAGTGCAACATCATCCTTCCGTACTGCCATGTCAACATACGTACAATGCCACGTGTCACTTTTTTTGCTGGTCCACATCACACCTGAAAATGATAAAAATGAGTGACACATGTCACCTCCTAGTGCTTCCATGTGTCATGCTGATATCATCATGATGTCATCATCTGTACTGCTGATGTCATCAACTAACTTTGACTTTGACTTTGATTTTTTTTACCTATTTGGGAAATCGATCAGAAAGCGATAACTTTCGCATACGATGTCCATTTAAAAAAAAAAAAACATGGTCGGAATTGGTGCAACGAGCCCGACGCAACGATGTTGGTTTTGTCCGATTCCAAGAAATTTAATTTTTAGGTCTTCCTGGATCCATTTGGATCAACTAATGTGTTAATAGTAACACACCACACTGCTATAGTTGCGATAAAGCAATTTAACCTAGCGGTGCCGATCAGTCCAAGAAAAGAACCAATGTTGTAAAGGCAACAACACCAGGCCAAATTTTTAATAATCTATTAGAGTGGTGCCACTTATTAGACACATTGCTGCAATATATGGCATTGCGACAATAAGCGTGGAGCATTGATGCATAAACGATAATAGTATGCACCGCAACAGGTTTTGAAAATAAGCATCATAGTTCATCTTCTGTGAAGCCTCATTCATAGTGCGTTAGTAATAGAACACATTGCTAGACATCATGTCGGTGCTCTGGTAAAACTAGCGCAACGGTGTTTTTTGTTTAACAAAGGGCACCGACGATTTTGTGTACCATAAATTTTAGCGTTGTGGTGTGCCTTTGTTAACAAAATGAACTGGTGCAGTTAAAAGAACCGCACTGAGAAAATATGGTACAGTTTTGAATGTTGGGGCGTTTCATTGGATGCCTTGTTATCGATGCTCTATACAAGCCAACGTACCATAAAATGTAATGTTGATGCTACAATAACATGGCTGCACCGGTGTGTTCATATTGACACATCACACCGCTTAATTTGTGATGAAACAATATAACCTAGTGATGCCTTTATTTATAAACAATGCACTAGTGTCGTAAAGAGCACAACACTAGGTCAATTATTTCACAGTTTATCAATGCAGTGCGTATTATGGGACGCACCGCTAAAATACATGGTGGTGCGACAAGAAACATTGCACTGGTGCATATTAGTAACAACATCGCATGGTGGTGTTGTTTGTCTGATATTGTGCACTGTCGGCGAGGCCTATGTTCTGTTTGAGGCATGTTGGTTACTATTTTAGATTTTTTTAATACACGTCATTTATACATGTGTTTCTTTTATCTATACATATGTGCTTAATAATATTTGTATGTGAATCAAAGATGACGACGATTAGAGAAATAGAAACATCAACAACAACAAGTCAAGATGCACACATTTGTGAGTGAGTGGGAGGCTGGGAAGAGGGAGAGGGAGTTGTTCCCTCACCATATTTCATAGCCGACAATTGACCTTTTGATGTTGTTGGCCTCCTTAATTTTTATCATGAGGGTACATCGCTTTTGGGGAAATCTTTGTTGTTACAACAATTGATTTGTTGTTGGGATCATGGAAGACAAGGGTTCAGGGTCGGTCCCTATCTATGGCATCATCCCACAAAGGAGGATATATATTTCATCACTGGGTTGTCTAGGAGGGGGGAGGATTTGCCCCATTTTCTTGTGCTACCACTTGGTGTTGCATGAGAGACCTAACTGGCATATGTACAAAGATATGTCCATTTAGAGGTTCATTCCTCTTTGGAGTTCCAGGTTCGTGGTGGTCAACTGCGAATAAGTTCATTTGGTAGAGAGGATGTTAGGTCCATTTGTCTTATTCTCTCAGCATTGTCACAATATAGCTCTAATGGGTAGTGAATAAGTTGCTCTATGTTGTATTCTGTATATAGTTTATTGCATAGGCCCTGATTGATTATGTGGCCGAAGATTTGTTTGAGACAATTTTGTCGTGCATTACATCATTTTCGTGTTGTTTTACATGGGACAAGATTCTTCCCATTCGTGTCAAAGTTATTTACACTATTTTTTGAGAGGGTTCATGCCACTCGACCAGTAGTACCCTGCTTTCTTGTTAGGCCCATGCTTGATACGCGTATGCACATGTGGGGGTATTTGATGCCTAAGAAGGGCTAGTTTGAGTTTCCCATTTCTCCGATCGATAGCGATGTATGTGATTCATTGGCTAGCGAGGGAAATCCTATCCTCGATATTTTATAGTACCCGTACACGTGGATGGATCAGAGAGCATGTTCAAACATCTGATTTACAATAGTCGAGCCAACATATGAGAGAGGTAATATTATCATTATGTTTTGATAAATCTAGTTGCATATTTTTATGTCTTATTTAATGCACACGTAATTTATTGTAACATTTTGTTTGAGTTATCTTATTATTAGTATCTATTGTTTTGTAGATATTGACACATACGTTGGGGATGAGCCTCCCCAACACGAGGATGAGGTGATAGAGGAGGAAAAGGACCAACCTCTAGTATAAAGACCCCACATGCCACACAGGCCATATCAGAGAATCTTGATAGAGGTGGTAGATCAATTATGCGGTGTCATGACTAGTCATAGAGTGGTGCCCAGTCTCGCATCCATTAGAGACATATTATGGGTACATGATCTCTTTATGATATGGAGTAGTTTTCCTCGTGAGATGACATTGTTGATGCGTCATATTCTTGGTGTCGTCCACCTCATTGAGACATTGAGGGGTGGTTCTCATTATCCCACTCCATATAGCTCATCAACATAGCCATCCGCATCCTCTACTCCACCACATGGCCCTCCTCCTCCTCTCAATTTTACTCCACATGAATCGGTTTCACCATCTATCCATCCTCTTGCTTCCCCTCCACATGTGTTTGAACCTACATCCACGTTTGATCCTCCCCTCACTCTTTCTTCCCCTTCACATGTGTCTTAACTCTCATCTGTATCCATGTCCGATCCTCCTTCTCCTCCTGCATCCCCTCTACATGTGTCTAAACCTACATCCAAGTCTAATCCTCCTCCTCCTCTTCATGATTCTCCTCCACATGCATCACCATATTCCACTGATCTCCTCCTGTCCTTCCACTTGTGTCACCATCCACAAATCCTCGTCCTTCTCCTCCACATGTGTCATCATCCAACGATCCCTCTCCTCCTCCTCTTCCTCCACATGTTTCATAAGCTTTTGATGCTTTGGACACTACGTTCACATCGAGTACTACTGCACATGATGATCTTGATAGAGAGACATTTGATAATGCACATTTGTATACATTTATTTTCAATATAGTTGGTCTTGATAAAGGCTCTACCTCAAGTAGCAAAGACACCGATGCATCTGGCTCTAGTGGTGGACCTAGGTAGTAGTGGTATTGATTGACATGTATATTGATTGTTTTATATTTGACTTAAGATCTATATATGACATGTTTATAGCAGATTTTGTTGAGATGCATGTTTGACATGTATATTCATATGTATATTGCTCATGTATATTATGTTTTTCATATAATGTTGTGGTTGTTGTTGTTTAATTTATAAAACGTATTATTAGTATGCCAATGACAAACATTGTTAATGATTTCTCCGTTTTTAAGTTAAATTTGAGATGTATCACTCATTTAAATTTAGAGTTGCCATTTAATATTTAACTTTACTTTTATGAAATCGCTTAATGAGTGAAATGATTGTGATTTGAATATTTATATCTTTTTCATATATTATAAATTTTTTTCCTCGAAAAAAAGTGTAATTTTATTCATCCAAAGAGAACCAAATTACATTTTAAAGGTGCCTGAAGCATGCCCCGATCAAGGGTAAAGAGTGCAAAAAAAATAAGCCACTAAGCCACTGAGTAACGTTACAAAAATATGAACTAGGAAATACCTTGCATCTAAAGGAAAAAAGACAGAAACTACACGCCCAAGAAAGGACCTCAAAGTGTTGATCCAGCTCCACAAATCAACACTGCATGCCTAAAAGATGGACCTCAAAGCTCTAACCCAACCAAGGAAAGAAGCCAGAAACTGCATGCCCAAGTAAGGACATCAAAGTGTTGATCCAGCTCCATAGATCAACACTAAACACCCAAAAAATGGACCTCAAATCTTTGACCCAACCACCAGAAAGAAGCAGAAACCCCAACAACCATTACAATATCCGCTCATGGGAGAGCATGACCATCGAATAAAAATCCCTGGATAACATCCAGGAAGAAAAAAACTACATAATGAGTACGCGACCATCAACTGCAAGGAGCCTCCGACTAGCAACCAAACCCACGAAGGGAAAGGGCCATGGGAGACGCTGTGACTAGAAGAGTAGCACCACGAGCACATGCAACCCTCACCAATGATGAACCACATCCTTATCACCAACAAAAACCACGAGAGGTTGGGCCAAAACTCTGAGGAGACAAGAGAGACAGTGAAGGCAGCCATCATAGTATACTACAGAGGCCAAGCGAGGACGAAAACTCTACCCAGAATGAAAAACTATCCATAGTCGCACACCAAAAGAATCAGAAGACTAGATCTGCTCTAGAGAGAGCATCGTGGCCATACAACACACCAGAAGAAGAAAAAAGAAGTCGAGATCCACTTCGCTCTAGAGGAGCGTGACCACCACCAGGAAGAAACTCCCAATGTCCATCGAGCCCAAGTGAGGGGGACGCGATAGCAGGAAGAGGAGATGCCTGCGAGCAGGGATGCAGCTAGGGAAACCCTAGCGACAGATCCTCGCTTGCCATCAGACAAGTCTACTTATTAGATATGTATTCACTTTTTCATATATTATAATAATAACCTTATAACATAATTATTCACTAATAACAATGATGATGATTTTATAATAATGTTATTTTTAAATATTTTTATTATTCAATGATTACAAGACAAAGTTATAATACAATTGTTTACTAAAATCACAATTACTATATTTTATTAATATTTAATTTTTCCAAAGATTTTATTAATTTATATTATCCAATTAATATAATATATGAAATTTATTTAATTAAAAGTAAAATACCAAATATAGAGAATAATAATACATTTTGATATATAAACTTTAAATGAAATGGTTTCACAACCTTCTACTCTAATACAAATTTATGAATCTTCTATTAAAAAATAATATCACCCAACATTTTACTCATTGAATCTAGGGGGAGGATTCTCTGCGGTCTCAAGCTTTTCACAATGTGTCATGACACGTAACTCTCAACTGAGGGCCACAGTCCCTTTCCTCCCCTCTTACCTTTTTCCATCTCACGTATCCCTAACCTTGGCCCTGTCCTCCTTCCGATGATCCCTATCCCCTATTATGTGTTGGAGTCCATAGCTTCTTCCCTTCTATTCACGTGAGAGGAAAGGGTTATCACGTGGCCATGACACATGGGGGAAGAGGAAGTGGAACTAATGGATTATGAAGAGAGCCCACTAGGCCCGTGAATTTTTGCCTCACGCGAAGATTTCTTGGAAACCGACACTCAGTCTGACCATTTGCATGACTCTTTATGTGGAAAGAATCAAGAGATCAATCTCGACTTGGACAAATACAAAGAAAAAGACTTCAGCAAAGCGGAAGGTGACCAGGAAAGGGTTTCACCTAGTGTTAATTCTTCTAAACAGTTGGTAGAGAATAACCTGCCCCTCCAAAAGGTCCATAATGTTGTTGATCCTCCCTTTGATTCCAAGGCAAAGGAGAAAGGAGGAGGAAAGGAACTACCACCAGAGTTTGCGAAAGGCAAGTGCAGGAAAAAAGTAGTGAGGTGTATTAAGGAAAAGGTCCCCATCAAAATGGTGGTCGAGGAAGACATTTCGATTTCAAAAGTATCACAGTATATTGGAAAACTGTTAGTCGGTAGGTTTATTGGGAAGTCCCCTAGGGAAAAGGCATTGGAAGCCTAGATGGAGCAACAGTGGAAACCTTTATTAGGGCACACTCTAGAAATCCACTTCTTGTCAAGAGGATGGTTCTCTTTTCTGTTCTTATCTAATGAAGATTGTGAATGTATTTGGAAGAAAGAATGGTCTTGGGGACCTTCTGGCCTAATTATTAAACCTTGGACAATTGAATTTGATCCTGCAAAGGAATCTATGTTTGTGACAAAGGTTTGGGTGATACTGCCTGGGTTACCTTTAGCCTTCTGGTTGTGTGAATCTCTAGAATCAATTGACAATCATTTGGGCACTTTCATTAAAATTGAGCCTAACTAGGCATCGAAAAAAGATCAGCGATGGGCCTATATAATGGTAGAAGTTTGTTTAAGGGAAGGGTTAGTATGGGCATCGACATTGTATTCTCATAGAAGATTTGGCATCAAAAGGTTGACTAATGAAGGATACCATTCAGGTGTCATGGATGTCAAAATATTGGGCATTTCAGGGCCCAATGTTCGTGAGTGGATCCCGCAATCTAGTTTAACCACAAAGTATGGAGAACTAAATCAACCTAAAGGTTGGAAAAAACAGTGGAAGCGGTCTCCCTGGAAGGCAAAAAAGAAGAGCTTCTCATTGAACTAACAAAAGTGGTTGTGGCGAGTGAGGCAGAGACCTGGTCAACCGAACTTCTGGTTCAGGTAAGGGTTTATCTGCCTCTGCTCCCTCCCCTTATTTTCTCAATATTCAAGAATTAGGTTCTCCTTTGGTGGCCTCTCATGAATTACCATTTGTGCCCTTGGAAATTGTTCCCTTAAACATTCCCATATGGGTGTCTCTCACTCTCCCCTTCCCCTGAAAAGAAGCTCGAAGCCCCTTCTCTTATAAAACCCTCTCTTGTCCCCTCTAATGAGAAGGTTTTCTCTCCTTAGTCCCCGTCTAAGGTTTCTGATAAGAGACCTTCCCCTCTGCTCCTTATCTTTTCCCCATAGGTCACCTGACTCTTCCCCTCCCGAGATCAAAGGTTATACCCTTCATTCAAAACCAAGGTCACTGGCTCCAGTTCCCTCCAATGGAGGTTTGGCGCTTGACCCTCCCCCTTCTTCAAAGGTGGGAAGGAAATCACACCTCACCAAATCCCAGGAAAAAGCTACCGCAAAAATTCGAAAAGGAACTCAAGCTACCATCAAAAGGGCCCTTAGAGTGGGAAATTCCCTTCCCGCAAGGGCATGATGATGATCCTATATTTCAATTGTAGAGGGGTAGGGGGCACCTCGAAACAATTGGCCCTCAAGTGACTTCTCTTGAGTATGAACCCAAACATCATTCTAATCGAGGAGACAACGTGTCGAGGAGAAAAGGAGAGGAATTTGTTCAGTAGATGGATTAAGAACTGGTCCTTTTATATATTAACACTGATGGTCTATCTAGTGGTCTCATTTCAGGATGGAGCCCTGACTTCCAGGCTATGTCCTCCTCGTCGGTAAAAATATCCATTTTTGTAAATCTAAAGCACATAAATCTTGAATTTTCTTTTTTAGTTGTCAACATTTATGGTCCCTACTATGCTCGTGTTTTATTTTGGGAATATATGAATAGTGCAGAGTCTTCTCAGACCTTGATATGATAGTAGGAGGGGACCTAAAATTTACCTTCTCCCTGAGGGAGGTATGGGGGACAAATCCTAGCGAAGACTGACATAAGGGTTTCTTTTCCTCCTTTTTGTAAAGCTCGAAGCTCGTCGACCTGGAGCCTATCAAGCTAGCTCCCACTTGGAGAAATTTTAGAACCGGAGCTGAGGAAGTGATGAAACGTTTGGACCATTTCTTTGTTTTTGAGGCTTTCTTCCAAATGAACCTAAGATTTAAATCATCGGTGAAAGTAGGAGGAAATTTAGACCATCTTTTGATAACCTTGTAGTGGAGTTCACATATAGAATCCCCTCCAGCCCCTATGAAAATTAGCAAGGTAGGGATCGAATATGAGGACTTTAGGAAGTTGGTCTCTGTTTCATGGGTTAAGTTAAGTCCCCAAAAACTGGAACCATTGATGTCTTAGTTCGCCTCAAGTCTCAAAAAGTTAAAAGATTCAATCAAAAAATGGGTTCCCATTTGGAAGGCAAGAAGATAAAGGACCTTATTGGACACATAGAAACAACTCAAGGCCCTTTTTCAAGTCCTAGATGAAGGGACTCTTTCAAAAGATCAACTTGAAGAGCTCAAATCCTTGGAGAACATTCGATATGGTTGAAAGAGGAAGAACAAGAGTGGCGTCAAAAAAGCAAGGCCTTACGGATCAAGGATGGAGACAACAACACGAAAATTTTCCACCAGTATGACAATTACCGAAGGAATCTTAATTCTATATGGGAAATAAAAAATGGGAATGGTTTGTTGGTTAGTGCCTTCAAGGAGAAAGCAGAAGCAAGAGTGATTTACTTCAGAAGGCTTTTATCTAAATCAATTGGGTGCCCCATTCAAGAAATACTAGAAGTGGTCAGTAAATTTCCCTGAGTCTTCACTAAAGAAATGAATCAAAATCTATTGGAAGAAGTAACACAAGAGGAACTTTGCTCATGCCTCACTTCTATACAGAACAGGAAGAGCCCTGGTGTTATAGGACAAATCGATATGTGCAGACACTAACATATCTCCCTAGATCCACCTGGATCTAGAACAAAACAAGACATGGCATAACACCTTCCCTAAGTCATAATCATTGAATTTGTCATCAAAGAAGGAATACGTGACATACCTTTAGATATCGCTTCCTTATGTCTTTATTGCCCCTGTTTCACTTTGGTAGCCTTGTAGTGTCAGATTTACAACGACACAAATTGACCAAAGTGAAAGCAACAATAATACATTCAAGGAAGACCTAAAAATGTGATCAAGGAGTCATGTAATAAAATAAGAGTGATTTTATGGGAAAGGGACATGCCACTGTATTATATCAAATGAAAGTAGAAGATACAACCGTATCGCCTTGATGTCGCAAGCTTCCTTTCGGTGGTCCTTTGTTCCAACACACACACTTGCTCCAAACTTGCATGAAGAAGATCCACTATGGCTTGATGGACAAATGGAGGCCTCAAGCATCAATTCAAACATGGCTTCTCACACAATTTTGAACCTATTCTTTCATCAATTCTTTGTTCAATCTTGCTTAACCTCTTCCATGAGAAACCTTTCAATATATAGTTGAAGGAGAGATGGTTAAAGGGATGAGGATGATCCCACTAAATCTGAGAAGTCAGTAGGATTCCAACCATGCGAATGCCAACTCATTTTCTAGAAGATCCTCTTCTAGAACCTTCATAACGTCTTCTTCCTTTTTAAACTTTGAAACAGGTTAGCACCCTGTCTATAGAGAAAACTGCTAACCCCTCGCAATCTAGGTATAGTGCAGCCTGCGAGAATCATGGTTTTTGCATCCTATAACATATCTAGCCTGCGAACTCACTATAAAAATATGGTTTGTAAAGGAATACAACCGTCACTTTTCTCAGGTAAAAAGTCCTTATGAGAGCCTGAACACATCACTGTAGAGACATCACCAGGGTGACCAAAATAATGTGTAACAGAATGCCCCCCAAAGTATGAGGCTGGAACTTGTGACAACCGAAATACTTTGTAAAATGCGCATGTGTGTCAGAAACAAGGATCGCACCTAATCAGAAACCTGCAAACAATCAAGCATCTGAATAATATAATACCAGTTATGAGGTAGGCATTCCCATGCTCAAACTACAAGTGAACGAAATCACAAATGTAGGCCATGGCCACCAATCATACACCATGGATCCATGTCATCAAAATGCTACATAGCCACCAAGAATACACAATGGATCTATGTGTTAGAAGACTTAGATTAGGACATAGCCACGTGACATACAAAGAGGATCTATGTGTCAATACAAATCATAAATATTCCATCGCAACTTGGACCAAAAAATGAGACCCAAGGTCTTCAATCCTATCGCCTGAAAGTACGAATCTAGCCATGTGATTACATGTGTCGAAGTCGAACATGGTAGAAACCACTTGATTACCATTCATTGATGAAAACCGTTAACAAGTGCGAGAGAAATCACCATTGATGTCAATGACTCCCAATGTACCTAAGTACAATCCAAACGAATGTGAATAAATGAGTTGAAGTCGAACACTCGGTGGAATCTCTCGATCATGGACCAATGATGTGAATCCATTGTCAAAAGCGAAGATACCTACCATTAAGGCATGCAGGTTCTAAGGTACTAAATGATTTCTAAGTCTTATTCCTAGATAATGAGCTGGAGTCGACGGGAAAAGACTTGTCACAAGAGGGCCTTGATGCATCCCCCATCAATGACACGAAATAAGTAATAGATTTTAGGGTAAGTCAAAGTACGAATATGATTTGAAACTAACACAAGGAAGGCCGACATGGTAAGAATTGACAACTGTAGATGGCCGACTCAATGGAGGGCTTGTTTGGACTTCTCTTGAACATACGAACGACACGACGATGGTCTTGGCAGCATTGACTCAAAGACGACCCAAGATATGACCTTGTAGAAAGTCATACGAGAGACAAATGGATTTCCCAACCCATATTCAAATGACGAACAAGGGGTGTCATGTTCAAGAGCGACACTTACTGCCATTAATACAAATACAAAGGCACACCCCTTTCCCAAAATTTCCCCCACCATTTCTGGAGAGTACCTCTTTATTTTTACACAAGCTTGAGGAGGATAACATATGCTTGTTGATGTAAGCTCATCCTTCAGATGAGTCCCTCGGAGTATATTTAGCGAACCCTAGGAAGGAGTGGTTCGGTCCCATAAGGGCCTTTCGATGTTTGTTTAACGAGTCCAAAGATAGAAAACTAGGGGGTTTTTCAAGTTTTGAGAGTCTGAAAAACACTTAAAGAGAACTCCCCCAATTCCTTTTCGTAATTAGTTTGATGAGACTGAAAAGGTGATAAACTATCGCCCGTCGAACATTTTCTTCAAATACTTTTACGAGCGTGAAAAGAACAAGATCGCTCGACAATCTTTTCGTTTTTATGGAGCGTGAAAACAACTTAAAGGATACTCCCTAATTTTCGTTGTTTTTGTGTTACCACGACGAGTACGAAAAGACAACAAAACTATACTCAGTTGCGTTCTCATGTATTTTCGAGCGCGAGAACGAACGAACATTGAGCTCGAGGTTTTCCCTACAAAACCTGAAAAAGGTATTCGTACATGTGACGAATAAAAAGGAAAAAATGCTTGTACACCGTCGTTTGGGCTTCTAGGTCATCTATCTGTGAAAAACTATACTCACAAAGCCATTAGGGTATTAGGTTTTTAGGCAAAATAATAAAAATAATATAAAAATCAATGAAAAATAGTAAAAAAGTGAATAAATATGGGTGAAAAGTCCTTTTTACCATTTCATTGTTACTTTGTCAAAAAACTTGTCCAACGCACCCCTTTTTTCCCAAATTTCTTCGATCGATTGCGGGAGGTACAAGCGGTCATTCAGCAAACGGTTTTGACCAATGAGGTAATCTCTTGATTTTTCAACTTTTCCATGGATTAATTTGATTTTTATTGACAATTTTTAGTGTTTTAGCCCATTTTGGGGTTGGTAGGTGCATGCAGGCATTTTCGCAGGTGGGCCATTCAGAACCTGCGAGAACCTAAGGTTTTCGCAGTTGGGCTTTAGTGCACCTACGAAAATCTTGCAATGTGTAAAAGCTTCACCTGCGAGGGCCGAAAAGTGGATTTTTGTGTATGTTTTTGCTCAATGAGAAATATTCAGAAGGTAAAAACAAATTGTTAACTTCCTTCTCATGGCTCCATTGCAGGTATTGATCATCACGATGTTGGAATGGAGTGAAAGAGAAAACGAGGAGGATGATGCCATTGCTGGAAATGATCCAGGTACAGTTGCTGCTCTCCGGGCATGTGGGATCTTAAAATTTTTCAAGATCTAGGGCATGAGAGCCCAACTCAGTTTGCTAGAGTACTTGGTCCACATGTGGGATGTGGATCAACATGCATTTCATGTAGGGGTTCACACGCTTTCACTAGATATCGAGGATATCTATTTTTTGATGGGATTGTCACGATGTGGATCCCATGCGACTCTGACTGGAGGTAGAGGCGGTGGTTTTTCTATGAGCGAGTATGTTCGCATATATTGTGTTCTCGAGGCAGAGAGAAGCAAGGGTAAAGTTGCCATCTGGGGTGTCTGAGATCTGACCCTACGGACTATCTTGTTTACCATTGCATGCATGGTTGGGAGCACGGCTCCACACATGGCTCTCCAGAGCTATTTCCAGTATGCAATAGAGTGCACAGAGCCTCGGGTTTTTAACTAGTCGGACGCGGTTCTTCGCAGCATGAAGAGGCAACTGACAAAGTGCAGAAGGGGTGACTTGAAACAGTTCGGGTACGGGTTGATTTTGGTGTCTTTCTTCCTTGAGAGGGTTCCACTACTACGTCTATAGGTAGATTGGGGTTTACCGACCCCATGGGATCCGAGGATGGTGAGGTGGTGTAACCTCATGGATCGACATGTAGCAGGCCCTATAGTCAAATATAACGATTCGTTTTTTGACTGGTTGAGGTCCTAGATGATGATGGTCGATGACTATGCCTATGCCGGCTTGGATTTCCGAGGAGATCCAGATTTGGTTCTACCTGAGGATGCTCAGTGGGGTGACTTAGGTAAAAAGTACACATTTTGTTTTTTAATATTTTTGTAAATTTTATTATATAAAATGTTTTTTTATGTTTTTGATCCAAGGACCAATCAAAAATCTCTTTTGATGACATAGATGTGGGGCTGTATTGACCTCCAAGAACATCTCCCATTCAGAGACGAGGGGAAGTGGCTCCAGCGATAGGATGGGATGCCAAGGACTACGAGGCAATTGAACAAAACTTAGAGGGATTGACTGCAGATGTCCCGGACATCTCTATTGGGGAGATCTCGAGACACTATCAGCGCCATACTATGGGCGTGTCTGAGTCTATTAGTCAACTTCTTTGTAGGATAACACGATTAGTTGTATGTTACCGTGAGCGTCATCCGTGATGCTATTTTGTAGGAGCCATGGGCTTCATATTTTGATATTTTGGTCTTCGAACAAAAATTTTTTGCAAAACTTTTGATCGTTATATATATATATATATGCATGCGGCTTCTATCAGATTATATTGCTTTGTATAATACATGTGATGTGTGATTGGATTTATAAATTTCTCAGATGTATGTCTAACACGTAATTAGCTAATGCATCAGTTAATGTATTTAGACATCTAGGAATGTGTTGATACTCAATATAATCAAAATAACATTCCAAGAGGCGAATTTGTAAATATACCTGTAGCAAAGTAGGACTCCGGATAGCATAGACATTACTTAACTGTAGCACTACTAGCTGCAAATCAAGTCGTATAACCATGCTATGAATCCCGAGTGAGATAGCATCGATCAATAATTTGCTGACTGCGCTATACTCTGTGATATTATTGGTTGCGCGACCGAGACAAACACCATGTAGACTGATACGTTCGTTTGTAGGTGCATAAATTGCCCATGCAACAGAAGCTAGGTTCTGAGTACTACGACTAGCGCCATTGGTGAAGCCAATGTGGGGTAGTGAAGACTCCAACGTCTGGAAACCAAGCACAACGAAAGGTAAGCGGTCGAGGGTAGAAACCACATAACGAAAAAGCACACTAAAGTAACACGCAAGAGTATGATACAATAAAATACAAGTACTCATGCACAGATGACCTAAGCATAATACTTCTTTAAGTAAAGCCCATTTCTGGGTTCACTCAAAGGAATGCCATCATAATCTACTAACTCATAAGCTCCCTTCTCCAACATTCGTTTGACGATGTAAGGGCCTCACCACATAGCCTCAAATTTTTCGGCACTTAGCAAATCACGATCTTGTTCATAGAGGAGAACTAGATCACCCTCAGAGAAAATGCGTGGTTTGACATGCTTGTCATATTGGGCTTTGACACGTTTCTTCTGGGTTTCAATAACTAGGGTGGCATCATGACGGGTTTTGTCCAATTGCATAAGATACAACAAACGTTCTTCTTCAGCAGAGGTGTTTGGGAGAAGTTCAACAACTAGTTTCAATGACGGTATCTCACATTCAATCGGTAGAACAACTTCTAAACCATACACTAATTGGAAGGGTGTAAACCTCGTGGCAGACTTCACGGATGTCCGATAGGCCCGCAATGCTGAGAACGACATCGTGTGCCAATTCATTTTGTGAATTCCTATAATCAGTCGAAGCATAGTGATGAGAACCTTGTTGATTTCTTTGACTTGGCCATTGGTTCTCGGATAGTAGGGGTTGAGTTTTCATGGCGAAGACCCAACTTTTCTGTAAGTTCGGACATCATGAAGTTTCGAAAGTGGCTACCGTGATTGGTGACGATAGACTGTGGGATTCCAAATCGTGTAATGATGTGATTGAATATGAATAGGGCTGCAGTTTTTCCAGTGTTGTCGAATGTAGGCATCGCCTCGGCCCATTTCATGAAATAATCCATAGCTACGATAATGTATCCATGCCCCTCGGCCGAGTGAGGGTTACAAGTCATGAAATCAATACTCCATTTAGAGAAAGGTCTGATGGATACTAAAGGGTGTAAGGGAGCGGGATGAGATCGTATCTTATTATTATATGTTTGGCAAGCATGGCATTTATGAACAACAATTATACAATCTTTAAATAAAGAAGGCCAAAAGTACCTTGCTAGCAAGATCTTTTGGGCAGTGGCATAACCGGACATATGACCGCCACATGCTCCAAAGTGGCAGTCATTCAAAGCTTTCTCAGCCTTATCAAAGGTGAGACAATGTCGGAATATAGAGTCAACACCACGACGATAAAGAGTGTCACCAAGAATGATGTATTGACGGGCTTGATAGCGGATGCGACGATGGTCTGTACTAGAGAGGTTGGGCCGGAAGGTTTGAGTCTAGAGATAAATGATAATATCTCCATACCAAGCATCATCAGAACTGATTAGAAAAAGGGATTCATCAGGTAAATAATCCTCTGCCACATATTCCGTCTTAGCGGAGGGAAGGTCACATATCAGTTCGACAAAGACCAGGGATTTCTTTGACTTAGCTCATTCAAACTCTAAGTCGAACTCTTGGAGGATGATGATCCATTTGGAGTACTTGCCACCGAGAAATTGGCGTGTAAGGATGTGTTTCATAGGGTTGCAAGCATAAATGATGGTGGTTTTGCGTAATAGAATGTAGTGCCAAAAACGTTGGACAACTTCAACGGCTGCCAAGGCCAGTTTTTCCACATGTAGGTATTTGGCTTCGGTAGTTGTGAGACTCCGACTCAAATAGTAGATTACATGTTCATCGTGTGAATCATCTTCTTGGACTAGAACCATAGCAATGGTAGAGTCCGAGGCTGAGAGATAGAGGAAATAATCTTGACTATAATTCAGTGGGAAAAGTAGTGGTGTACGTGTAAGGGCAAGCTTTAAAGCTTCGAAGGCTTTATTTGCAGGCTCATCCTAGATGAATGTAGAACCTTTCTTTAACAATCGAGTAAATCCCAATGTTAACTTAGCGTAATTTGGGATGAAACGACGCAAAAAGTTTCCCTTCCCTTGCAAGCTTTGGAGATGGTGTAAGGTAGAAGGAGGAGGTAAATTAAGAATGGCCTCAACCTTCAGAGGATCCACCCTAATTCCCTGACGTGACACAACAAAAACCCAGAAGTCGGCTGGATTCCAGACAAAAAACACATTTATGTGGGTTTAACCGTATATGGTAGTGGCGACAACGAAGAAAAATGGCTCGGAGGTGGGCCGAGTGGTCTTGGCGGTTCATGGAATGTGCCGGTAGATCATCAAGATAAGGTTGTACTATGTGCTTTATATCATGGAAAGCATAGGACATGGCTCGCTGAAAAGTCGCGCCAACGTTCTTTAGATCGAAAGGGAGTTTTCGGTAGGTGAAAGTACCCCAAGGACAAATAAAAGCAGTTTTATGTTGATCTACGGGTAAAATGTTGATCTGATTATAGCCGGAGAAACTGTCCATTAATGAGAAGATTTCACTCCTGGCACAATCATCAATGATCTGGTCAACGAAAGGGGTTGGAAAGTTGTCTTTGGGATAGGCTTTATTAATATCCCTATAATCAACGCAAATGCAGATGGTGCCTTGTTTTTTATTGACCAGAATGAGATTGGATACCCAACCGGTTAAAGCCATCGGATAAATAAAATTGGCTTTGAGAAGTTTTTCAACTTCGAGTTTAATAGCTGCAGCTTTACGGGGGTGGATTGGGTGAAGCCTCTGCCGAACGGGTTTAGCGGTCGGGTATGTCTTGATCTCATGTACAAAAATATCGGGGTCAATACCCGGCATCTCTTTGTAACTCCAAGCAAAGACGTCACAAAATTATTGAAAAATGGTTTTGTAGGTGATGACTTCGTCATTGGAACTAGCGGCTCCTATATGAACATTTTCGATAATCCCGGGCTTAATAGAGATGTCAAGCGGAATAGTGGGTGAGATATTACTCAGGTTCCCTTCGTAAAGCACGTCATGGGTAGACACATGAATCGAGGAAGTGATAACAACGGTCGAGGGAGTCAAAATCCATTGGTAGTTCTCTATGGTGTGTTGTTCAAGGAAGAGAATGGAACGATGATGCCCATCGTCCCATGGGGTATCCTCCATAGACATAACCGACATAATCATCTCGTCCGTCGAAAAAATGACGTGAAAAGGATCAGGAGATGAATCATTAATAGAGGGGGTAGAAGGGGTTGCCGATTGAATAGCTTGATAGGTGGATTCAATCAGACTCAAAGGCATTTGTTCGCCATAGCGAAGACAATCACCAGGGTTGGGTACTATCCATGGGTCGTGAGACGCAGGGGATTCTCGAACATAGGTGGAAATCATGTTGATCGAGGCGACAAATGGAGGGGGAATGTTGGGTGGTGGGATTGGGAATGTACCCATCAAAGTAGAATCTTTAAGAAGACCCACACCGACATTCTCATACCCAGGGGGTGTTTTCGAAATGAAAGGTTCGTTGCTAGTACGAGAATCAGAGTTAAAGAAGGCTAATTGATCTACAGTAACCACTTTTCCTTGGTGTGGGAAACGTAACACATGAAAAAGTGTGGAGACAACGACATGCATGGAATCAATCCAAGTATGGCCAAGTAAGAGGTTCTAATCGAGAGGTGCATCGAAGACCTCAACTTCAACGTTGATCGTTTTGCCTTCTAACGTAATAGGCAACAAAGGAAGAACATCGTAGGGTTTAAATCCAGAGCCATTAAAGGCCTTGAGAGTGTTGTGTGATTTAGTAAGAGGAGGAGAACCAATGGCTCTCCAACAAGTGATAGACATGACGTACGTCGAGGCTCCCTTGTCAATGACGGTTCGACAGATAATTTTGGTTTCAACGACAACTTGTATTTGAAATGCTAGTTGAGGAGGTAGTCTTGGAATGTAGTCTTCCAGGTCAAAGATTATCAAGTTTGTATTCGTGGGATCGATTCCACCAATAGCCTTTAACAGTGCCTTCCGTTGCGTAGGGAAACTTTCAAGGACTTTGAGAGCTGACATCACGGAGGGTGCTTGCGTAAGATCTTCTACAATGTTGTAGTTTTGGGCAGCACGCGCGTGAGGGTTGAAGGCAGACTTTCAAAACACACCCTTTGGAGGAGGGCGGAGGATTTTATCGAGGCTCGGTCATTCGAGATGAAGAGCAACATTGGGAGGTGAAGTCGTGGGAGTCGATTGTACCAATGAAGGTGGTGTATCATCAACTTTCTCCTTGGAGGTAGAATAATCTTTGGCTCGAGTGGCGATAGCAATGTCATTTTTATTTGAATCACCTATGCACATCAGGAGGTATGAAGTAATAGAAGGGGAGGGTTGGTCATGAATGACCAATTGGGCTTGCTGCTGAGAAGGGAAATGTTGTGACAAGATGACAGGTGTAGGAGGTTTCAGGGTCCCTTGAAGAAACTTAGTGACTTCAACTTGTCTCGGACAATCTTTCGTGTAGTGATCATTGTTATCGCACAGTTTGTAGCTTGGTCAAATGGCTAGAAGGTAGAGGCCAAAGTGGCATAACATGAACCTACCCCACCCAATGTCACTACAATGGGGAGGTTCTTTCTATTTAGGGAGGTTAACCCAGGGGAGACGTCCCCGGTAACCTGGGGTTTTGAAGAGGCAAAGATATAAAGGTTAAGGTTAAAGTCCCTCCTCACATGTTACCACCAAGGTCAGATAGTCCGACTAATCAACCGATAAATGAAGTGTATGCCCAAATGAGAACACCTGCTCGGAACAAGACAATAGAAAAAGAATATATGCAGGCTATAATTCAATGGGTTAGTACTTCATGTAAGTATCTGACATCAATATATAAGCAATGTGAAACAACATATATTAATGAGATCAACGTTTTATCAATATAGCAATGGAAAAGTATCAATTCATCAATAACTATTAAGATGATGTGGCTAACAATGTATTTAATCAATCATTTACTCAATAAATTCTTTCAACCATCATCTAATTGCTTATCATTAAAATTTGCTGCGTCAAGATGGAATAACCAAGTGTGACATCAGCCTAGTTAGGGTTTCAAATTTAAAAGTTTTGAGAGGTTGTTTGAGCACTATCACTTCAAGGTTGTGTGTCTAAGATCAGTGCCTAAGGGTAGATGGAGTCAATTAAGGAGAGGATGCAAAGTTGAAGGAATAAAGGCTAAGGACAAGAGGGAAGGGTTCTAGAGTGCTGCAATGGCAGGACCCTAGAATCAAAACCCTATGGGGAAGAGGCTCACTCCAGTGTTGCTTAAGCAAGGCCTCGTGCTCTTTCCTCCTTCCTTAAGTCAAAATTGGCAAAACGGCTAGCATAAAAGATGAGTTAAAACAAGAGGATGAGGTGAGGGAGGGTGTTGCAATGGCAAGGCTCTATCACCAAACCCTAGAAGATGGATGACCCTAGGTGTAGATAACCTAGGCCTGGGACATCTCCTCCTTCTTAACTTCTAAAAGCACAGCTAGCACAAGGGGAAGAAGTGAAAAGAGTGTAGCAAAGGCTAGGCTCTTCCTTCCTTCTTCAATGGTTGAATATTTCTCTTTTAGGGGACATGAAACAAGAACCTACTTGTGTGATTGTCACCTAGGGTTTTTAAATCAACAAATTTATAATGAATGCAAGAATACAAGCCTAGAACCATTCAATTAAGAAATTTTGCAGAAAATACACTTACATATCATGAAGAAATAGCAATGCAAACCCTAGTTGTAAACTTTCCTTCAAGAGAAATGTCGATTATGCCAAGAAAATCCTTCCTTCAACAAGTGCGCCTCACTTAAAAGATGAAATACCCCAACTAGGGCGCAAAAATCAGATCTCACAAGAGAGTGAGTTGTGTGTTATGTTCAAATGAGGGAAAAACATCCTCAATATTTAGTGTATCATGACCTATAATTAAAATTAGGTCATTAAAAATAGTCGACAAGGCTACAAACCAAAATCATACTGTTTTTACATTAAATGCTAAGTAAAAGACCTAAATGAGCAAAAAGTGAGACGTCAAGCCCCTTTGAGGGAGACGTTGGGCCCTTTTGGGGCTAGTCTAGCATCCAGAAGTCAGAAATTAGCCCTTCCTGGGCTCCTTCAAGCTGCCAAACGTGCCAACCATCCTGTCAAACCGCCATATGCTCAAGGTGACATCAATGGCTCTTGGGTGAGGTCTTGGCCATCAAAGGGAAAACGTTCCATCTGAAGTGGGTCAACCCCCCTCGGCTGGGCTCAGCCAAAGTGTCCTGGATGGAACGTCCTTCTTCTCATGTGCAAAGGCTCTACCAATCACTGTCCTGTCTCTACCCCTGATGGGGTCCCAACAACCATCTGATGAGCTCTTAAGCCCCATGGAGGTCCGAACTAATCATCTCCCCATGTGTACTGGTCCAACTGGTGCCTGTCCATCGGGCATGGTCTTGCACATCAAAAACTTCTCCCTCCATGGACTCATTAGTCACAGGGATCATAGTAATGTCAATCTTGTTTCATCATTAATGTTATCAAACACATGCATAAAAACCCTGATATATCATTCAATAGCTCAAAGATATTACAATGACCTACAATACAAAGCCGAAGAAAAAGAAAAAATACCCTATTGGGCCAGTATCCATAAGAAAAGGAAAGTCTCCAGAGGGTATCATCCAAGCCATGTAAAATGAGGTGATGTGGTCAAGGGATGTCCAAACATACAGGTAGAGTGAAAGACAGGGATGCATGATATTACCTATGGGTGCCTTTGTAGAAGGCGAGTTGTACCTGTCATGGATGTAATTCTTTCCAAGCCCTTTATTGCCTTTATTCTTTCTTTTCTTTATTGTTTTTATTTTTATTTTTATTTTTATATATATATATTATTTCAAGGTCTAACTAGAGGACACTGCCTTGGCGTGGTGACTAGAGATGACAATGTTACCCACAAGCACTTTTGCAGAGATGATAAGGTTGGCTCGTGATGAGACCCCCTTTCCCTTGGCCATGCAACCAAAGGTCACTGCCCTGGTGTGGTAACCAGATAATGGCAATGTCATACTGCTAGGTACCCATGAACATAATAGTCTGGCTTGTGATGAGACCCCCTATCCTCTTGGCTAGGTCTTGTTTTGTTATTTTTCTTTAGGTCCCTCTTATTTCTTGTTGAGAGGATTTTTATTGTCTTCTCGGGGATCCCTGGGCGAGGCATCTCCAGGTTTCATTTTTTTATGGCTTTTATCTTTTACCAGCTACTTTTACCTTTTGGGGCTTTATCCCCTTCTTCCCATGAGATAAGGTGCAACCCCACAAACAGATCATCCTAATGCTCAGACTAGGGGAATGGGGCAGATGAGTGGGAGATAAGATGTAAAAGTGATGATATGATGGGAGTGGATGATGGCTCTTCAGAAATCCCCTCGGTGGCAAACCAAAACCTATGGGTATGAGGTTTCTAGGACACCCTGTCGGTCCCCCCAACCATGGTCAAGTGGGTCAATGTAAGATCCAAGCAGTCGTCAGAAATAAAAGGAATTTGATGCATATATCTAAAGGTTATAATGATAAAAAATGACACATACCATGATACCTGAACCAATTACCTCATGGAGCAAGAATCTTCTCCGATACAAGTCCAAACCGAAGGTGATGGATGTTGCAGCTGCTGACAAGACAAGTTTGATGAAGGAGAAGAAAGATGGGTCCTCCAGAGCTATACTCAGGTCAATCCTGCTCTCGATACTCCATGTCTAGGACCTTTGGGCCTCGAGACATGATCTCCTAGTTATCCCTAGAAATCGGGGATAACATCTGGCTCCAACTCGAGGACATGTGCTCACCGTAGAGCGCATGAGAACCTCACCATCTCTGGCATAACCTACAGACCTGCTCAGACTCAAAAAGGGCATCAGTAATAAAGGTGGGGTGGTATTGCCACCCCGCAATATATATATGTATATAACTGAAATAAAACAATCAATATGAAATGAGGAAAACAAACTATGAAAATGGTATAATACACGAAGAATTCCTACCTACCTATACTTACCTGAGGAGTCAGGTCCCACCACCTTGGTGGGGTTTGAGGAGGTGCCTGCTGATGGGTAATGGGCACCTTCTTCCCTCCAAAGTGGACAAGTAGTATGAGTTATCAACTGATTCCATTCTGACTTTGAAGGGTCCGAGCCATGACTGCATGCTTCCTTTAACATTAGTTGGCTCTCCTTTCTGAGTATCCCACATCCATACCATATCTCCCTCCTTATACTTTTGACTTTGTATTTGGTCGTTTCCTGAACAACTCTGGTGTATTGCACTAAGGGAGGTGGATGGGCTTCTGCTGTAAAGACTTCTTGTTGAGACGGGTGGATTTGTACGTTATCTTCATTTTTCTTTAATATTTTCATCGTCCCAACTTCTTTGTTCTTGAATTCATGTAGGAGTTGTTGGTATTCTTCTTTCTTGGGCCATTCGATCTGATCAAAGACTTCTTCTATTGCAAAGGGCATGTCTTCTAGAGAGTATTCTTGAAGAGTCTGTATCACATCATTCTGTGCTTTGTCATTATTTATGGGATGAACAATATCCTGCACATGGTCCCCAGTTATTGGTACATTGAGTAGATGTCCCATTGTTCCATCTTTCAAAGGTAACCGTAAGAAGGTGAGGTCCATTTCAAGGGAACTGCCTATCATCGCACCAAACTTCCTAGATAACAACATCCCCCACACATCTGGGACATCAACCACTATAATATCTATGTGGACTGTCTTCTCGGGGTATTCTTTTAAGTGCACTTCAACATTTTCAACCACCCCATGTGTGGGTATTGCTTTAGATTCGAAACCACACACATTCCTGTAAGGCCTAGTGACGTTCAAACCCATTTGTTGCATGACTTTAAGAGACATCATGTTAGCACCAACACCTGTATCTAGCATGCAATTGTTAAGATATTTGTTGTTCATTGTTAAAGTCATGAAGAAGGGAGGGTTTTCACCATACTGGACCTTGAAATGGTCAGCTTGCAACATAATAGGGGGGTCCATAGGTTCATCTGATCCCGAAAAGAAAGTATCAAAGCATTCTTTAATGGATGGGATCTTGATTGCTTCTCTTAGGGGAACATTCACATGCATCTTTGATAAAGCCCCTTCAAAGTCAAAGTTAAGGTCAACCTTATCAGTCTTGGATGTCCTAGGAAGCAACACCTCAAGAGGCGGGGGTTTCGGCTGATCAGCGGTAGGTTGTTTCAGATTCTTCCTTCTGTATAGCTGAAATTCCTGCTTCTTTATTTTTTCTCGAGATTCCTGGTCCAAGTTGTTTAGTATCACCATCCTTAATGCTTTGGCTGCCTCCCTCACAACTTGTTGATGTTCTCTACCGGTGATATTTATCTGAGGAAAGTTCATGAAACAGTCCAGGTTATTGACTTGTTGCTGGTCAGCGTTATAAGGAAATTCATGCTACCAATGTGCTTCACTGCACTCCAGACACCAAGGATTTTCATCAACAACGTTTGTAGGGGCCAAGGTATTTGGAACTTCGTTTTCATTCTTTGGCTTGTAAAATTGGTTCCCCTTCTGGAATTTCCCTTTGAAAGGAGGCCTAAGTGCTTGGATCTATCATTTTTCAAGTCTGACAATCCGACTCAACATTTCTTCTTGATTCTTTATGATGCCATCCATGGAGGCTTGTAATTTGTTGATATTGGTGCAGAGATCTGAAGTAGGCTCAACATTGTGTACTTTTTTCTGCTTGGGGTCTATTCTCCCCCTAGGGTTAGCAAAGGGATCAATCTTAGATGAAAGGAGGTTCCCTTCTATCTTGGTGGCGAGCTCTTGGAATTCTTGAATGGAATGGGGGTTTTTGTCTCTAAGAAGATACCCTAGTTGGCCATTGAAAGATCTGGTATAAATATGAACAAGGTAGTCATCTTTCGGGTGATGGCTTGCGGGAATCCTTTGTAGCAATGTCTCGAATCTGGTGTGAAATTTCTGAATGAACTCATTCTCATATTTAGCAAGGCTATTCAGTCGTGTGAGAAGCATATTAGGGTCTTCTTTGATACTTCATCTTTTGAGAAAGGCCTCTTCAAGTCTATCCATGATCTTGATGTGTCCATCATGAAGGCTGAGGTACCAATGCCTTGAGGCATCATAAAGAGTAGCAGAGAATAACTTCATGACCAAATCTTCAGCATCATCACTGATGGGGTGAAGCTGAAAGAATGCCCAAAAGTTACTCATATGCTCTTCGACACTGATGGCATCAGTACCGGTAAACTTAGGCAAGCACTTCTCATACTTGGGTGGCATTTGCCTAGGATAGCCAGGTATGGCTGACATGTCTAACAGCTTGAAAAGGGTAGATGACCATTGTCTTTGATTGTTGATTGGGTTTTTTGTAGCGGTCTGAGAGGTAGACATGATTCTTAAAGGAAGGCTCTTCCCAAAAAGTGATTTGACAATAGGAGAATTTAAGGGAGGCTTCCTTCTGAAAGACAAAGGAGGATTGTTGAATATCCTTCTAGTTTGTGGAGTCACCAGATAGTTTACTTGAAACTACCAAAGAAAAGGGGAAAAACACCCTAGTGGAGTCGACAAGTAAGCTTGTAAGAAAATGTCTTTGAGGCAAGGCTTACCAAAAAGATTTGTCATTTGAGGAAGATTTGACTTAGTGTTCCCCGACAACGGCGCCAAAATGTTATCGCACAGTTTGTAGCTAGGTCAAATGGCTAGAAGGTAGAGGCTGGAGTAACATGAACCTACCCCACCCAATGTCACTACAATGGGGAGGTTCTTTCTATTTAGGGAGGTTAACCCAGGGGAGACGTCCCTAGTAACCTAGGGTTTTGAAGAGGCAAAGATATAAAGGTTAAGGTTAAAGTCCCTCCTCACAGGTTACCACCAAGGTCAGATAGTCCGACTAATCAACCAATAAATGAACTGTATGCCCAAATGAGAACACCTGCCTGGAACAAGACAATAGCAAAAGAATATATGCAGGCTATAATTCAATGGGTTAGTACTTCATGTAAGTATCTGACATCGATATATAAGCAATGTGAAACACCATATATTAATGAGATCAACGTTTTATCAATATAGCAATGGAAAAGTATCAATTCATCAATAAATATTAAGATGATGTGGCTAACAATATATTTAATCAATCATTTACTCAATAAATGCTTTCAACCATCATCTAATTGCTTATCATCAAAATTTGCTGCGTCAAGATGGAATAACCAAGTGTGACGTCAACCTAGTTAGGGTTAGCTAGTTAGTTAGGGTTTCACATTTAAAAGTTTTGAGAGGTTGTTTGAGCACTATCACTTCAACGTTGTGTGTCTAAGATCAGTGCCTAAGGGTAGATGGAGTCAATTAAGGAGAGGACGCAAAGTTGAAGGAATACAGGCTAAGGACAAGAGGGAAGGGTTCTAGAGTGCTGCAATGGTAGGGCCCTAGAATCAAAACCCTAGGGGAAAGAGGCTCACTCCGGTGTTGCTTAAGCAAGTCCTCGTGCTCTTTCCTCCTTCCTTAGGTCAAACTTGGCAAAACGGCTAGCATAAAAGATGAGTTAAAAAAAGAGGATGAGGTGAGGGAGAGTGTTGCAATGGCAAGGCTCTATCACCAAACCCTAGAAGATGGATGACCCTAGGTGTAGATAACCTATGCCTGGGACGTCTCCTCCTTCTTAACTTCTAAAAGCACAACTAGCACAAGGGGAAGAAGTGAAAAGAGTGTAGCAAAGACTAGGCTCTTCCTTCCTTCTTCAATGGCTGAATATTTCTCTTTTAGGGGACATGAAACAAGGACCTACTTGTGTGCTTGTCACCTAGGGTTTTTAAATCAACAAATTTATAATAAATGAAAGAATACAAGCCTACAACCATTCAATTAAGAAGTTTTGTAGAAAATACACTTACATATCATGAAGAAATAACAATGCAAACCCTAGTTGTAAACCTTCCTTCAAGAGATTGACAAATATGCCAAGAAAATCATTCCTTCAACAAGTGCGCTTCACTTAAAAGATGAAATACCCCAACTACGGTGCAAAAATCAGATCTCACAAGAGAGTGAGTTGTGTGTTATGTTCAAATGAGGGAAAAAAATCCTGAATATATAGTGTATCATGACCTATAATTAAAATTAGGTCATTAAAAATAACTAACAAGGCTACAAGCCAAAATCATACTGTTTTTACATTAAATGCTAAGTAAAAGACCTAAATGAGAAAAAAGTGAGACGTCAAGTCCCTTTGAGGGAGACGTTGGGCCCTTTTGGGGCTAGTCCAGCATCCAGAAGTCAGACGTTAGCCCTTCCTGGGCCCCTCCAAGCTGCCACATGTGCCAACCGTCCTGTCAAACTGCCACACGCTCAAGGTGATGTCAATGGCTCCTGGTGATGTCCTGGCCATCAAAGGGAAAATGTTCCATCTGAAGTGGGTCAACCCCCGTGGGCTGGGCTCAGCCAAAGTGTCCTGGATGGAATGCCCTTATTCTTCTCATGTGCAAAGGCTCGACCAATCACTGTCCTGTCTCTACCCATGATGGGGTCCCAACAACCATCTGATGGGCTCTTCAGCCCCATGGAGGTCCGAACTAATCATCTTCCCATGTATACCGGTCCAACTGGTACCTGTCCGTCGGGCATGGTCCTGCACATCAAAAACTTTGCCCTCCATGGGCTCATTAGTCACAGGGATCATAGCAATGTCAATCACGTTTCATCATTAATGTTATCAAACACATGCATCAAAACCCTGATATATCATTCAATAGCTCAAAGATATTACAATGACCTACAATACAAAGCTGAAGAAAAAGACAAAATGCCCTATTGGGCCAGTATCCATAAGAAAAGGAAAGTCTCCAGAGGGTATCATCCAAGCCATGTAAAACGAGGTGATGTGGTCAAGGGATGTCCAGACATATGGGTAGAGTGAAAGACAGGGATGCATGATATTACCTGTGGGTGCCT
>ML788837.1:689370-762869 GCA_009831015.1 Picea engelmannii
TCATTTTTCCATTTGCAATTCAAAACCCTAAACGATCCTTTGTGAACAATGTCTGATATGGAAACAAAGATTTGATTTGATGTTGCCAACCCGGGAGTACAACCTCTGTTAGCTGTTGATAATCTTGACTTTCCTCAGCGCGCTTCTTTGTAAGCCCCTGTTAGCTGCGGAAAGTATGCACTTTCCACAACGCGCCACTTTGTAGAAGACCCTCCTTAGCTGTTGAAAGCATGTATCTTTGACAACGCGCCACCCGAGAACTGATTTTAAGAACCTTTTAAGATTTGACACTTTCAACAGCGCGCCAACTGATGAAACGATCTCCTTAGCTGTTGAAAGTGGGCACTTTCCACAGCGCACAATGAACCTTTGAAAACAAGTTAGCTGTGGAAAGTAAAAAGTGACAATTTTGAAAAAGAAGACTTTACAATCCAAATTTAAGTCAAACCAAAATCTAAAATTTTGCAGCTAAAAGACTCAACAATGAATTGAGGAAACTATCAATAGCCATGCTATCCACCATAAAATTCAACCGAAAGGACGGTTTCGTTTTCGGAGTTAACACCAACCATGCGAATGCCAACTCATTTTCTAGAAGATCCTCTTCTAGAACCTTCGTAACCTCTTCTTCCTTTTTTAAATTTGAAACAGGTTCACACCCTATCTATAGAGCAAACTGTGAACCCCTCACAATCCAGGTATAGTGCAGCCTACGAGAATCAAGGCTTTTACATCCTGTAAAATATGCAACCAGCGAACTCACTATCAAAATATGTTTTGTAGAGGAAGAAAACAATCACTTTTATCAGGTTAAAAGTCCTTATGAGAGCCTGAACACATCATTGTAGAGACATCACCAGGATGACCAAAATAATGTGTAACACCTGGGCTGGATGGAATTACAGTAGAATTTTACAAATATTTTTGCGATCTGGTTAAGGAAGACCTTCTTCTTGTAGTTTGAGAATCACAACAACAAGAAGAGAACTTTCTTATGCCTCATTCTGAAGAAGCAAAATGTTGAATCCTTTGAGGACTTCCTTCCTATCTCGTGCTGTAATGTCATCTACAAATTGATCTCCAAGGTAATCTCAAGAAATTTAAGACCAATGCTCAGTGAGATAACGGGTGAAGAACAATTTGGTTTTCTTCACAACACACAAATTCATGATGCAGTAGCAATCGCTCAAGAGGTCCTCCATTTAGGTAAAAAAAGGAACCTTACGGCGACAATCCTCATGTTGGATCTCTCGAAGACCTATGATTGAGTGGATTGGAATTTCCTGTTCCTGGTACTCATTCATATGGAAATGAATGTGCCATTGGTAAACTAGATAATGGGCTATATTTAGAGTGCTTCCTTCACAGTACTTATAAATGGATCTTCATCCACCTTCTTTAGATCATCTAGAGGGATTCGATAAGGTTTCCCCCTCTCACCCTTCCTTTTCTTACTTGTAGCAGAGGATTTAAGTAAAATGATAAAGGAGGCTCGTACCAATGACTCTTTGAGAGGGATTAAAGTGTCGGAAACCGAGACTGTTTCACACCTGCTATTCATGGATGAAATTTTTATTGGTCTATATGTTTCGCTTCAGGATTTGTCCACCCTAAATAAAATTCTAAATCTCTTTTGTAGAGCCACAAGTATGAAAGTGAACATGGAAAAATCTAATCTCATCCTGAATCACTGCTCTAAAGCTGAGGAGATCTCTTTTATTAATTTATTTCTAGCACAAAATAATCATCTCAGCGAGGGCTTCAAATATTTAGGATTCAACCTCAAACTAGACTGCTACAAAAAGGAGGACTAGTGCTGGTTAATATGAAAGGTGGAAGCCAGAATTTCTATCTAGGTCAATAGACTGCTTTCAAGAGGTGGTCGGTTGGTGATGGTCAAAGAGGTACTTGAAAGATTACCGATTTATTGGAACTCAATTGGAGCGGTCCCCAAAGGAGTGTTGGATAAAATACAAAGACTTTGTTTTCTTTTCTTATGGGCAAGACAAAAAGTTACAAGAGGAATCCATCTCGCCTCTTGGCACTCCATTGCACTCCCAAAGGAAACAGAGGGATGGGGGTCTGAAGGACATTCATTCCTTTGCTAGGGCCCTAGTAGGTTAGAACCTTTGGTGAATGACAGAGGGCCCTTCCTTGTGGACTAGAGTAATTAACTCTAAGTATTTCCCAACCTTATTGATAGAGGATTGGTTCCATTCTCCTTCCAAGTCCTCCAAAGGATCCATTGTTTGGAAAGTTTTGATAGAGGCTTTCCCAATGATTGGAAAATGGACAGTATGGCACATAGGGGATGAATGAAAAGTGAGGATAGGGATGGATCCTTGGCTAGGCGCAGGAGATTATTTCAGGCTGTCGCCTCCTCTTATAAATATTTTAAGAAAAAATAACATCCTCACACTAAAATATGTGTGCATAGGGTTTCCATAACCGAGAGGTCATATGGGATGGAAGAATGCAGTCTCCCTTGGTCTTTTCATGAATCTAATCGAAGAATGGAACTCTTATGTGAGACTCTTGTGCGCAAATTTCATATCCCTAGATGAAGAGTCAGAGGAATCTCTTAGCTGGTCCCTCAACCCTCAAAATGGTTGTTACAATGTAAAACTAGGATACAATGCATGGATGAAAAATAAATAGGCTGACCATCCTAAATGGTGGTGGAAGCCTATGTGGAAGTTTAAATCCCTATCCAGATGTAAAATCACTTTCTGGCTTCCTCTAAACAACAAATTGTTGACTTGGGATAATGGACAGAAGAGAGGATGATGTGGTCCAAATAGATGTCCTCTTTACAAGTCAGAGGTTGAATCAATATCTTGTTTATTCATATCTTGTCCTTATGTAGGCCAGGTCTTGGCAATGATAGAAGAAAGTCTCAAGACATAAGGTAAGTGGAATAAGGACACGTTGGAAGAGTGTTACATATCCTAGATCAAGGACAAAACATTCTCCTTATATGCAGGGCTGCCAAGCATATTGGTGTCAAATATCTGGTGGGCAAGGAACAATGCATTTTTTAACAACAAAACAGTCCCACCGGAAGTAACAACGACTCTGATGATAATCATGGCTGAATAATTCAAGGAAGATCTAGTAAAACAAAAGACATGATGCCCAATCCCTCCTACCATTGACTACGTTGGCCCCTAGGGATATTTTGATGGCGCTAGTCAAGATCATCCCTCGAGGTGTGGTGTTGGCATGGTACTGTACATTAGTTCTACCCACTACATTCATATTGGATATGCCCCTGAAGGAGGGATACATATGAAAGAAAAAATGATAGCTCTGTGGACTCTTTTGGAAGCAGCTACAAAAAAAACTAAAGCTCTCTGCAGGTATATGGTGACTCAAAAATGGTAATTGACTGGGCAAGCGGTAAAATATCTATCCAAAACCAGAACCTGGCAAATATATTGAGAGACATTAAACGAAATTCTAGGGATTTCAGAAGATTATCTTTCCACCATATCTTGCGAGAACTCAACACGAAGGTAGATAAACCATCGAAAGAAGCCTTGGAGCTGTAGAATGGCGCCTTTGGCTTTTACAAGTTCTCAGATGGAACTTAAATCAAAGCTATGGAATTTCATTTGTAATTAACTCTCTTCTGAATTTTCTGAAGATACTTGTATATCGATTGTAAATCCCCTCTAAGTTTTTGTAGAATGCAAATGTATAGCATGGAAAATATTCCTTTTTGGTACTAAGACAGAAAATAGCACAAAGCATAATCAATGAAAGGTTGTGCTCAAATTTTGAATAGAGTCTGAAAATACCAGATTTTGAATGTACACAAAACATGTATATTCCTATAAGGAATATAAAAGTTTTTTTTCCAAGGAAAAAAACATCACCCAACATTTTATAATTAGTATTTTAAGAATTAGTAAAATTGATGAAGGTTTCTATACTTTTAGATAAGTATGGATCATTAAAATTTTCTTTAATTTTGACTAGGCTCTAGAAAAAGACTCTCTTATAATTTCCATGCCGTTCCTATACCGACACTTGTTTCAAGGAGAATGTAAAAAGAATGATTAATATAAGTTTATATGATTAAAAAACTAAAGGATGGAGTGGAATAGGTGAAGGCCATGATAGTTGCACTAGTTAAGGTTGGGAATGTCATCAAATTGGGTAATGTCAACACCACACGTGTGATTCCAGAGTTCATAGATGTCACACAAAGTTATTTTGTTGGAATTGTCCTTTGAAAGTCCATCAAAGTAAGTATATATTTATTTGAATTTTGATTTTTTCAAACAATAAATTTTTTGAGGTTTGAATATTTTTTAATATCTTCATTTTTTTGTGACATAAAATACAATTCAAAACAAATATTTAGTACTATACGTCACCAACTTTATGATATATAAATTAATACTTAGCAATTCAAATGTTAACATAAACATATGTTAATACAATACAACACAAATTTGCTATAATAAATAATAAATATAACAATACAAATATATCAACACCACATCTTATGCTTGTACTATTTAATGTATTTTCAATATGGTGGTTGTAAATGGTTGTTAACTTTTCATATCCAACGTAATTATAAAATGAAGAAAAAAAACACAATTTGTCATTATAGATACCCATAATAAAATGACACATCCACAATATAAATTTTCGAACAAATAATTTACAAATCAATCTTCATTGCCATCACCCTAATTATCTTCGTCACTTGGCATTGTAACATTTTTGTTCTAAAAACGATGTTTAGATCTCAGATCATGTCTCAGTACAAACCACCAATCCCCATCTAACACATCTAGGTAAAAAACACTTGGTTGTAATGTTTTGGGAAAACATAAGGTTCCTTACTTTCAACCTACTTTTTTTTAGAGTTAATACATATTATCCCATTATCACGATCTTCCTTTACATTTCTTCGATTGAAGGTATCCCACCACTTGCAACAAAAAATAACACATTGAAATGATGAGAAGTCCACTTGCATGATCTCTTGTATCTTTCCAATGTAACCTAACTTCCCCTCTATTAGGTTTTGTTCACGGTGGCTAGCATGACTAGATTGTTCAAAATTAGCCTCCACTCCACAATCTTTTGTAATGTGTCCATCATCAACATACTCAGTATGAAAATGATGTCCAAATGCCCATATAGATGGAAACAAATTCACTTGTAAAAATGTGAACAAAGGATGGTGTCATATATCTAATAACCGAAGCATCAATAAAAACATAATACGTGTTACAATTCAAATGTGCAATATTATAAATAGAATGTGGTACTAAGAGAGGTTATTACAAAGTTGTTGCACTTGATCCCTGTGTTTGGTGCATCCAGATCTTCTCCATGTGGGTTATGACTGAACACCACAAATTTCTCTTGTATCTGGTCAACCACCCAACTGTTGGGACATATTTTTGGTATATTTTCTTTTAAATGATTAAGATAAGGCATGCTTCTACCATTTAATCATCTAAATGTTTTCTTGTCACTGTTCCATTTCCTTTTTCTCTCTTCATACAACATGACCCATGGTCGCGTTCCTTCCACGTTGTAAAGAACGAATTTATTGATGGCATCAATTTCTAAATTCATTGTCGTATACAAAAATTCAAAAGGAATAGAATGAGATCAATTATATATTATGAACTTAAAGAACAAATTTATTGATGGCATCAATTTCTAAATTCGCTGATGTATACATTAATTCAAAATGAATAACATGGAATGAAATATATGTTATCAAATTCAATGTAAACAATTTCCCTGTACTAAATTGACAAAATATAATTGACTTTCTCTTTATCAAGCACCTTTTCCCGTTCATTTGGAGTATCCCCCCTTCCCTTTTGTCCTCATCTTGATGGTCATCCCAAATGACTGCCTTATGCTATTTTGTCAATTTACTTGATGTACTCACTGACATAATATAACGACTTGTATACTATGTAGGTCTCCGTCAAAGATCCCTTTGGTTTTTCCCTTTGTTGAACAAACCCCTTCAATTTTTTCATGTATGTAGGTCTCTGTCAAAGAGCCCTTTGCTTTTTCCCTTTGTCGAACAAACCCCTTCAATTTTTTCATGTACCTCTCTAAGAAGAACATTCAATGACTTGAGAGCACCCCAACTAACTCAACCTCATCAGGTCGATGAATTATGATGGACTTGCAAGTCCATAGAACTCATGGGTAGTTCCTTATCAAACATACAAAAAATCTCAACTATCTCTCAACGCCACTATGGAATGCTATCCATACGAATCTTCCTTGATGTGCTCCAATGTACAAATGCAGATAATTTCGATATAGCATGTCACAAGTCCAGAGGGGAGTCATGGTTCACACAACCACTCATAAACAAAGGATAATGACACTACAAAATAGACACACACATCATTAATTTCCATAAAACTGTGAGTGCATAGCATTATTTTTTCAACTTCGGTATAGAAGAAGAATAATGTATTCAACATGCATACCCTTAAAAGGTTCATATGATCATGTGATTTCAACCCCGACAAATTCCCTTCTACAATGAAGCAACACCATAGAGTCAAACCATATAAAGAAGGCGCCTTCACACTCAATATAACATCCTTTTCCATAAAAAGCTCATCTTTCTTCAAAATCCATGGGACATAAGCTTATTTAAAAGACCAAGAGGGACCGACCTCTCCTCTAGTTTTGTTTCTTGGCCAATGTCTCATTTCAATAATATCTTTCCCAGCAACCAATGTGTCACTTTTATTCCATGATATGCACCTCCATAAAGAAAATGAAACATTTTTGAATGTATGCATGGGATATAGTAAGTGGCCATTCTTAAGATGCTCCCAATATGGAAGCTATTAAAATACAATTTTTTTTTTCATCCTAATTGGCATTTTCTCAACATAGGTGTTAAAAAATAAAGGATCATCGAACATAGGTTCCCCATTTGAATCAAACAATTATTCCATTTCCTTCTACTTCTCTGTGTCACATGCCCTAATCCAATCTATCGATGTCATTATTTCAGGTCTTTGGGTTCTCTCTGGTTTACTATTGAAAACATATGCAACTCTTCTATAAGGGTGGTATTTTGGGAGGAATACCCTCGAACAGTCGTACACTAGCTTTCATAGGTGGTTGGACCACCTAACCTTTATAGAAGGTCCACAACATTTACATCCATGATACCCTTTTGTTACAAGACCCGCGATGTTATCGTATACAGAGCATGTTAGTGTCAAAAACATAGTTGCACCAAATGAAGTATGCCAAATAACATTACAAATATAAACAAATCAACTAAGATGCTTACCAGAGAAGAATCCTAGTCCTGGATAATCATGCATGGTGTACGCACATATGCCATACAACGTAAAATACCTCTCCATTGGGATGGGTCTTGATACATCATATACATATATCCCTTCCCATAATTGGTTAAATTCATCGATTAGTGGTTGGAGGTAGACATCCATTCTCTTCACTTGTCTTCTACCCGAGACTATAAGAGCAATCATAAGATGTTCATTCTTCATGGACAACCATGGGGGGATATTCAATATTGATCACTATGACTGGACAAACATAATGGTGTTTTGGAAGGAATACAGGTTAACTCTATCCATAGCTATGATCAAGCGTAGGCTTCATACATCATCCTTGAATTTATCAGGTCATGTATCCTCTATATGCTTTATGGCTATTGAATCTATTGGGATTTGCATAACTCCCAGCTCACTTCTATGTGAGGCATGCAACCCCAGCAACATGGCTAATTTTTTGCGATGAAAGAGCCTTTGAATCCTTGGAATTATAGGCATGTACCTCAATATCTTATGAGGAGGACCACGTGCCTTACCCTTTTTTATTTATTTATGGTACTTTTCATGCCCACATTTTGGACCTATCTCTTTGTGTGCATATTCGTTTATGTATATAATATAATCATTTGTACATGTGTGGTATGATATGTACTCAACAACCAACATTTTCAACATTTTCTTTTCCTCTGTGCAGCTATCGGGAAAAACATTATCGCTCGGAAGTATATTATCTTTGAGTAACTTGTAATTAGTGGGCAATATAAATGTACATTGTCATTAAGCATGAATAAAATCAACCCTTTTCTTCCTTCATTATGTGACAAGATTCCTTAAAAATGCAAGGGAATTAATGGTTATTTACCTCAAAAGTGATGAGAAACAAATGTACGACATACCATACATTACTTTCAAGTTGTATAGTAACATTGTTGTCCCTAGCTGGGTAGACCTTGCAGACCCTTGTACTTGATCAAATAGAGGGGTGGTGGAAGAATATTTCAGGCTTTCGAAGAAGGTATCTACGACATCAACGTCATCCCCTAGTTCATTTTGTTGGAATGCATCTAGCAACATTCCCTCCATGGCTTGGGTATCCCACAAGAAATCATCCATATCAATCTCTATATCATTTCCTTCATCCATAACATGTGAAGAACTAGTGTTATTGTCGAGGTTTTGAATTGGTGACTCAGTACATAGTGGGAATTGAATAGGTGATTGTTTCAAACATTCTCGGTATGCTTCCTCTCATAGTTGTTTTCATTTAGCAACATGCTCATGACTTGACATTGCAGTGGGGTGCAACAATAGATGGTGGAAAAGTTGCTCATTATCAAAATCCTGGTTGTAAAAATATTGAACATTACATCGATAATATTAGTAACACAATGCATTTAATATGTTCAAACACTATACCAAACACTTATTAGAAGTATTGACATTTTTTCCGAATAATAAACATGAAACCAACCACTTTATAAAACAAATGTTGAATTCAACAACACATTTACATTAGTTCCATTAAAAATCCAAAAATACAATTACTCAATCATCTTTTTCTTACACCCTATGAGTTTGTCTACATAAAAGTGATCCAATTCACGGTGTAATACCATTGACCCACGTTGGTTGCTAGAAGATTGCATGCTAGGATTGGTAGGGTAAAGTTGTTGTCTATTTTCATCAAACCTTTGCTTGCAATATCTTTCTCCTGATAAGAGCTTGCAAAATTTCGGGACTACAGGAATATCTTGAGCACCTAAAATCGATTTTGAATCTTGATCCTACAAATTTTAATGAAAATTTATTCAACTGCAACAACATAAATAACATAAATTTAATGAGATAAGTGAATTATCAATAAAATCTAGACGTATTACAATCAGCGTGAGAGAACTTGAAGGACTTCCAATGCTAAAAACTGAGCTAGAATCTAAAGAATTGGGCATTTGATATTATAATTGTTGTTTTCCTGCATTTGAGCCAAAATCGTCATCTTGGGAAGCAGAGAACAATCTAACTTCAAAAATAATTTCGAATAACTTTTATAACTTGATGGTGCACTTCATCATATAAAGACGCACATATGCATATGGATAAATCAAACACACCAGTACGTTTAATTGAGCGAAGCATGAAAGATTGACCTCTGTTATTTACTCCACAGAGCAAAACCTTCACAAAATTTAAATGCATATGGTTGCAAATTAAACTGTCTTACGATGCGTTATTGCTTACACACCGCAAAGGTGCGTTTCTAACTATATAGTACACAAATTGAAGCAAGTTAGAAAAATAATGCGCGCTTACTATCAATACGTTGAAATTAATTACGAAAACAAATCAGTGTGTTATATATACACATTGCATTAGTGTGCTATTCACTGTATAAAGCACCGCAAATGTAACTTTTGAAAAAAAACAACAACGCATGTGTTTATCATCATTGCGCCGAACTATACAATAAAAAATGAGCGGGAATTTCATTTTTTTTGTTTATAAAAGAAAACCCTATTCATTCTTTTATTTCTTTGCCAAAATTTAGAAGAGATATTTGTGCAATGAAGATTTATCAACAAAGACTTTGGAGTGGGTGGAATTTTTTTTAAGAGCCAAATTCGAGGGGGATTACTATAGATCACATATAAATCTGTAGAGGATAAATTTAAGGTATATGATTTCATTCTATTAATCATCTTAATCATTCTCCTATTTTATTCAAACAATTTTCAGTGCATTTCCAAACCAGAAAAAGGGTTTCATAGTTACCTTCAGTATTGGAAGCCCTAATTTCCTCATTGTTTTTTAGCTTTCTCTTTCTATATTTCACAAGGATATTTTTTTAAGCAAATGTTTTTTATTATATGGGTTTTTCCTATCCATTGTAATGTATACCAAACCGTCATGTAGTTGTCATTTTTTTCTTCTTCGAAAAGTGCTTTTGTGGTGATTGGTGTGCTTTGTACATAGTAAGAGCACCAATGCATATTTGTATGTTAGGCTCCACTTAATTTAAATTAGAAATAATACTAAGAAAATCTTTTTTACGATCTGAGGTGCGCTTTTTACGTAGATAAGCACCAAGGAACATTTTTTATGAAGTGCATCATTGAATTTAAAATGGAAAAATTACTTTTTTTTTTATATGGAAACTGCTATGTCTTAAATTTGTTCACAGGTTTACGGTGTGTAATAAATAGTACTTAGGAAGTTGTGTTTTTATTAATTCATAAAGCACTGGTTGAATACAAAAAATTGTAAAACGTTTTCAATTTTGCAACGACATTGTTATACTGTATCGATGCGTATATTATGGTTGATGCACTAGTGCGTATAAATATGGTTAATGCTCTGGTGTGTATTAAGTTACTATACGCACCATGAACTTATTTTAAAAAAATTATGTAATTTTTATATCTTATGATTCCTATTTTTTTTTTTTCCAGGGAGATTTTGAAAAATCCAAGGAAGAAATAAGGGGAAAACCAAGACATGTCGGTAGGGATGTCCAGAAAAGTGTAGAAGAAAATGGTAAAAGAAATGAACACAATTGTGTCGAAATATGAGTCATCCCAACTACAATGTGCATCAGAGGTGTGTAATCATTTATTTATTCTTTTATTTACATCGAATTTAATTATCGCATGAAATACTAATTTTCAGTTGTTTTATTGTAGAAGAGAAAAAAAATAGAATCCATCCAACACATAAGACAGGACGACGAGGAATAAAAGGGTTGATCAAAAACTTTGTGAGTATTTACGTCTTCGACCTTTCTTAAGATTTCATGTTTGTTGTGATCTTTATATTTAAATAGTTAATTTACACTTGTCCATGGAGGTCTTATAGTAGGTGCTAACATACAAAGAGGAGCCAACCCATGAATTGATAAAAAATGGGTTAAGCATGGGTTGTGAGTATATGTTGAAGTATGAAAGTTTAATTGAACAATTTGTAAGTAGTTATGTTGTTTAACTTCGCTTGTCTTGTAATTAATGAAAAAACAACAAAACTTTATATTGATTATATCGACGGTGCTTTGTCATGTCGTATTAAACATGCATGAAACAAAGTATGGAATGCAACCAACATAGGAGGTTTTGAGAGAATGCATGAAACTTGGCGTCGAAAGAATGTGTATTGTTTATGAAAGACTTAGTGCTAAGGTATGTTTTTTATTTATTTACACAATCATGTATATTCTACTATATATATATGTGTGTACTTATTAATATTTATTTCAATGTTTGTAGATGGAAGATGAAGGGGCAGAACATAAAAAACAAGCCAATCAAGAAAACATTACGTTAAAAAACCTAAGTACGATATCGCCTACAAATGATGAAGAAATGAGGCATGTACGTAGCTCAAGTGATGACAACAGTTCAATTGATGAATGATAATCAATATAATTGAATGTTACTGCAAATTGTATGTTTTGGAATATTTGTCTCTGAAAATCGGGGATTTTGTTTAATGTACTTGACATATTGTCCCAATTGCATGAGGACATGTTACCAATAAGTATAACAATTACATATTGGTTGCAATTTGATTATTGTAGACCTTTACATTGTCCCTTTTTGTATGAGAATGGGTCTCTTATTCATATATAGTAAAATGGGTTTCTTATTTCATTGCATTGTCGAATGTTGTAAACTATTGTGTTCTTGAATAATTAATATGTGGATGATTTACATTGTTACAAATAATAGGGGTGTAATTCGTTGGATAACACATTAATGCAATCATTATATCAAAATGCAATAACACAAATATAAAACAATATTATTATAAAAAAAAAATTGATTTTGAAATGATTAATTGAAAATTTGTAAAAAACAATTAATTGAAATATATACACATCAATGCACTGTATTATTGAGCTCACTAGATGGTGCATGCCATAATATAGAAAGCGGTATATTTTGAGGAGTCATACGCACCGATGCAGATTAATTGTAATTACGCATCGATACAAACTATTGAGAAAACACATTGTTCCGTAAATGATATAACGTACAATAATATTTGTCGTTTCAAAATTGTATGGTGCTCATGCTTAAAATATACATCGGGGCACTAAAAATAATGTACGCAACCGATGCGTTACTTTTATTATATGCATTGGGGATCTAAATACTATTTACACACCCATGTCTTTACTATAATATATGCACTGGTGCTCAGTAAAAATAATGGTGCCGACATCTCACCTCAGATATTCAAAATTTCACTACCCTTCGGTGCACATGGTAAAATAGACTCCTGTACGTACTAATTATACAAGCACTAGGGCACGTGCTATATTAAACACATTGGGTCTTAGGATAAATTGATTACATTGGTGCTCACTATAACGTAAATGCACCAGGGCATACAAAACCTAAAACGCATTGGTGTTTCATATGCGAACAAGGCAAAACCAATGCGTAGAAATTACAAGAGCATCGATACTTTGCATACGATGAAAAAGGAAAAACCGGTGTGCAATAGTTATAAATGCATAAGAGAATTTTTGTTATATTAATGCACTAGGGAATTTGTATTATATTAATGCATCAGTGTGGGTTTGTCAATACCGCACCGGTGTGTTTTGACAATAACAACACCGAAAAAATACCTATGCTACAACCTCTGCCCACCCAAATTCTTTTAGTTATATGGAACATCCATTAAAACCTCCATAGTCAATAGAGGAGGTTGTAGTGGAGTTTTTTTTTATAAATTTTTCCAAATTTTGTAACACTAAAAACATCCTCAAAAACCTCTGCTAAAAGGTGTTCTCCTTGCAGTATGACTACTACGAAATCTCTCCTCCTCTGTTATGTTCTCAAAATACCACTCCTAGGTGCTCTAATCAACTATGGAACAAATACAATGCTAAATAATGGAACCCATTCTACTCTTATCAGGCTAGTATTTAAAATTGCTCGATAGCCATCTAGGGGTAGGGTTTTGACTTCCTCAATGCTCAATTATGATAAGTTTTTGGACCTTCTATAATATTCTTGAAAGTACATACATGGCTAGACCCATATGAGTGAGTAATTAGTGCTGACATGGCACCCACTTTTACCATGGTGGTCAACACGATAGGTCAACTTGCACGAGGCATAACTTTTGCATATGAACCGTGATTGACGTGATTTTTGCACCATTGAAAAGGTTTCGATGTGTAGAATAACATCAAGGGATCTCAGCTAATGTTGAGAAAGTTGACCCCAAAATATGTCATTTGATGCCTCAAAATGGTTCCAGAAAGTTTCAAACCCGAATTTTCCAAACTGAGACTTACCATCAAAATAACCTTGCAAACCAATTCCTCGATTTTTTTCCACTCTGAAAGCATTGAGACAGATGAAAAATAATATAATGATCCAATCCAGATCATACCTCCCCATTTAGGGGGGATTTTGGTCCCAAAAATATTTACCGAATGAGGTGAGGAAATTTTTCCTCTACCTTCTCCATAGAGTACCACTTTGCTTTGCCTGGAAGTTGTCCTTTCAACCTAATCTACCAAATATCATGTTGCCCCTGCCTTGTATTTCTAGGCCGCATCTACAAAACTGTGTCCTCTGCCTAAGCATATGGTGCTAAGTCCTCTATGGAAGGTGTTAGTGATTATTTTTGTCTTAGGCACAAGAACACCCAGGTCTGCGGAATAACCGGGAAACACCCAAGTGCAGCAGCGAAAAGATCTCCTTCCTGGTTACGAGTCAAGAGAGCGGGCAAGGTTTTGCTATCGACAGCCGAGATCCATTCACGAAGAAGATCAACGGTCATCGAGATCTCGGGGCTACCAAGTTACCTGACATATAGCACCAAGGAAAGCTCCTATATTTCAAAGCTGAATCTGGGTCGTCCGATCCGGTGACGCATGGCACAGGATCCAGTCACACTGGCATATCGGCATTCGGGAGTTCAAGGGGTAAAATTCCCTGTCTCTTCGCCTTTAGAAACCCGAACCCCGAAATGTCAATAAGCGCCCTTCAAGGCCCGACCCACGGTCCTAGCACCAGGTCACATCAAGCGAGCCTGAGAATGAGCGTTGTCCCCTGTTAAACGGAGAGTGCTACCTCGACCGGTCATCTTAAGGACACGCGGCACGCATCCGTGCCATTTCGGCATTCGGGACTTCATGGGGTGAAGGTTTTATGTCTTTGAACATCGCGAAACCCCGAATCCCGACAGCGCTGAAAGCACTGAAACTGGGGCCCGCTACATCACGAAGCATTTTCAACCGTCCATCCAAAGGGGGACACCTGGTGGCAAACTGAGCCATCTCGGCATTTCGCCCATCATGACTCCAAGGCACAAAGGGCAGCTCCGTTATGTTCTGATGCACGAGATGTCGGGAGAATCCATGGTCCGGGCCCATAGCAGCGTCGGGTGAGTTCAAGACCGTCAGATCTTAGAGGGACGCGTGGCACCAGGTTGAGCCGTCTCGGCATTTTGCTCATCGCAATTTCAAATTGCAGGAATAGCTCCTTCCCATTCGCAAATGCCGAAAGTGCATTGGGAATAAGCACATGGTCACAGCCCATGGTCGCTTGGGGAGAGGAAAGGAGCTGCATAAAGAAGGCCAAAGGCAGCGAGTTCAGTTACAGAGGGAATCATTGCGATCTCTAGGCGCCATCGGACCTGATCCCAGTACTGTTTCTAGCATTGAACAAAATGAAGGCAAGAGCGGGTGATTGAAACCTCCTTTCATTCATTAAGTGAGGGGAATGGAGGGTCTGGCAAGCCGCCTGCTCACAGAGGTCTTGTGTATCGATTTTCTCAAAAAATCCATGCCGAAGTCCTCAGCTCGACAGAGAAGTCTGCACACGCTAGCCGAGCACTTAATGGCTCAGCTACCCTCCTTACAGGAGCCATGCGTAGTTAAGGTGGAACTTAAAGAAAGATATTGGTACGAGTTTGACTGAAGGGACACCAAGCTTTGGGTGACTGGACACACCTCTGTGAGGTGAATTTTCCTGATTATATAGACTTAGTCTTGGTATTTTTGTAAGGATCGATGGTAGAGCACAGCTCCCGATTGTAAAGTTTTAACAGAATCTAGTTCTCTGGTTATGTATTGGTATGTAAGATTTCTTGTTTAATGACATACAATCTTCTCACTCCATCTGGTTTCCATCTCATACTGAGAGAGTTCGTGATCGACTAATTCATGCAAATGGTTGCAATTATGTTATGATAAAGGATTTATTGTTGCATTGTTGTATTCTCCAGTTTTCTGCATTTGAATGTAAGAAGATATTGCGTTTAGATGTTATCCTCTACAGTCTGTTAGAAACTTGATGTTTATGACAGAACCTTGCATCTTTCTGATACAAGTCTTCCCCCTACTCACCTTTACTACAACTCACTGTCTGAAGTTATCTAAGACCTCATTTGCCCATGCATGAGTTTCGGAGTTAGAGCCACATCGTCTTGAGTTAACCTCCATTTGATCACCCCATTAAACAAAACGTGACATTAAATTGATGGGCGTCGGGCTCTGCTCCTCCTGCAATCCAGGAGTGACTTCCGACGCTAACATTTCTGGCACCGTTGCCGGGGACGAAGTTGAATATTTTCCTCGGGATTGAACGACAACGATTGACTGATTCTGAAGGTGCATCAGATATCAGGATTATCAAGATTACTGCTGTGCACCTGGCGACTGCATTGTGACGACCCCACTGGGGCGAACCTGCCATATTAATTGTGGATTTTAGAGGCAGGCATACGCGGTCTCACCCACAGTTGCCTCTAGCTACGCCTGAGATAGATCCAGAAGTGGTGCTCAGAAAGGGAAAGGCCTCTGAAGAAGAAGCGTCCGCCACTGAACCAGGTAATCCACCATATCCTTCTGTGGGAGCCCCTTTTTCTCCTCAGTTTCTTGACAAACTTGTTTCTCAAGTTTCCCATTTCCTAAATTTCGGGAGTGTTCTTGTTGAGTTTTCCTCTCTAGGTCTGGAACCGAAGGGACAAAACCTTGTCACTCCCCTTTCCCCTGAAACTGTACCTTGGCGTAGACTCGGGACCACAGAATATTTCCCCACTCCTATCTTTACTACTCCTGTGCAAAGAGAAGCATCTACCGACTTGATCTCGTTAGCCTTCTCCTTAAATCCCATCTTGTTTCCCACTCCACTTCGGGACTCATTCCCAGTAGCCCTTTTGCAAACTCCTTCTCCTCCTAGTTCTCCTCTACCTAATATTCCTATGGCTGGTGCTAATCCCCCTCTAAATAGAATGGATGCTATATTCACTGCCAAATACGCTCCCTTATTCCTACCCCATCCTATGAATCCTCTTCCTACTGGGGATTACTTGAAGTACATGCCCAAGTTCACTAGGGAAGGAGATGTAATTGCGGAAGAGCACCTGGTTGCTTTCTACAGTTACGCAGACAATATCAACATTGAAAATGAAGACGTATGGATGAGAGTCTTTGTCTAGAGCCTGGATGGCGAGGTGAGGAAGTTTAGAGGATTGGCTCCAGGGTCAATTGCTGGGATTGAAGCTCTAGATAGTGATTTTCTGAGGCAGTGGGGAGATAGGAAGGATTTCATGTATTACATGATAGAGTTCGGGTCTTTGAAGAAGATGGATGGAGAGTCCGTCTCTGACTTCTCCAAAAGATTCAATAAGATGTACAATAAAATCCCTGCCGAAATAAAGCCTTCAGAAGCCTCAGCCAAAATTTCTTATGCTAGTGCATTCGACCCCGATTTCTGCCTGTTATTGAGAGAAAGAAGAGCCACCTCCTTGGCTCAAATGAAAGATGCGGCCATAGAAGTGGAATCTAATGTATTAGCCATAGACAGACTAAGAAACAAGGCTGATGCAGACAGGAGAAAGGGAAGGTCGGTAGCCTCGACTTCCGACCCATCAGTGCCCCACCCTCAAGTGGATGAACTGACCAGGATGGTGAAGTCTCTGTCTACAGAGATGGAGAAAATAAAAGTGGAAGGGAGGAAAGCATACAAAGGCCCCCAAAACACCAAAAGGGGAGGAGGTTTCAGTAGGCCAAATAATATTAATCCCCTGACTATGCAAAGGGAGAAGGGAAGAGACAGGGAAGATCAGAAGATTCAGGCCCCTTTTCAAAATAATTTTGTGGCCGAGGGGGAAGAAGGGGAAACAAATGAGCTGGATTCTGAAATCCATTGCTTCGGGGACACTCCTCCTTTTCCTCATCTCACTCAATTGACATACGAGGAGTCTCTCATGGACAGTCATCTAAACGAACTGAGTAAGGGAGACAAGACTAGTGGCGGCCAAGGCAGGTATGATTTGCGGTCCAAGAAAAAGACTATAGCGCCTGACATTCCTGAGCGGTCCACTAGAACAGAGAAGCCTGCTAATGAAGAAGCAGATAGTCACAAAGGTAAGAAGACCCAACCCCTCTCTCCCATTATTCAGAGTCATGCTCCCGAAATAAGAGAAATCCCAAAGCTCTCATCCTCTTTTAATTTCGAGCATGAAATTCAAAAAATCAGAATCCATGTGCCCCTGACGGAATTGATTAAGCATGAAGGGTTCAAGAAACACTTCTTTGAGATTTTACAGTCTGAGGTCTCAAGTCTTCCCATAGACTCCATCAATTTGCAAGACGAAAAGCCTGCAGTTACCCTAGGTCCTATGGTAGAAGATAGGAATGACTCATCCCCTCCCTTCTACACTTCCTTGAACATACATGACAAGGTATTGCACAATTGCTTCATGGATTCGAGGGCCTCTCACAACCTCATGCCCAAAACTGTCATGGAAGAGTTAGGACTAGAAGTCACCCGAGCCTATCATGACCTCTATTCCTTTGACTCCAGAAAAGTTCAGTGTCTAGGAGTTATCAAAGACTTGGTCGTGACCTTGTTTCAGTTGCCCATGAAAAGTGTGGTCATGGATATTGTAGTGGCTGATGTCCCCCCCAAGTTCGGTATGTTGTTGTCAAGATCTTGGATAAAAATATTGGGGGGAACCTTGCAGATGGACCTCACATATTCTACTATCCCAGTGTTTGGAGGAGAGCATAGAAGGCTATATAGGGAAGCCCAATTGGCCTATATAATCAGTGATGAAGATAACCCTACCAACCATCCCATTTTCGCCTTGGACACTGATTTAGGTTCCAGTTTACTGCAACTCACTCATGCTCCCGAGCCTCCTCTTGAACTCAGGAAGTAACCCACTTCCCCTCATGAACTTCCTCCTCCCATCACCCCTGCTTGGAAAATGTTTTTTGATGGAGCCTGTTCCAGGGAAGGCACTGGCGTTGGGGTGTTTTTTGTGTCACCTACCCAGGAAACCATATCTCTGTCATACAAATTAGAATTTGAAACCACCAACAATGTGGCAAAGTATGAAGCCCTTGTTCTAGGATTAAGAGCTGCAAGGGAAATGGGAATTCAAGAGATAGCAATGTTTGAAGATGCAGAGTTGGTGGTCCTACAGATCAGAAGCGCTTATCAAGCTAAGCACCCTCGACTCAGAAATTATAGGAACGAAGCATGGGACCTAATTGACAATTTCTTCTCAGCTTTCAATATCTCTTTTATTCCAAGGGAGGATAATGCTGTGGCCGATTCTTTAGCTGTCTCAGCCAGCTTGCCCAAAGTTTCTCTACCGTCCATAGTCCACTCTGATATTGAAATAAAATATAGGCCCTCTGTACCGGACAATGTCAAACATTGGAAGGTATTCGAAAGTGATCAGGAAATTGAAAGATTTCTCCGATCCGTTGACGAATTTTCTGTGTTGCACATTGATCAGGATCCTAACATAGAAGATGACTCTCACCCGGAGGTGTTTTTAAATAAAATTGCTAACCACCATATTATTCAACTACCTAGCAATCACATCCCGAGGGGACTAGTCCCGTTGGAAAGATTGTTCGATGGGAATGATGTGGCAATAAAGGGTAGAGTTGTGGATGAAGATGCTGATACAACTGAGTGAAACATCGACACACCAGAGGAGCCCAAGTTTGTTAAGCTGTCAAGTAGTTTGACCACAGAGCAGAGGGCCGAATATACTGAGTTGCTGAAAGAATTTGCTTACGTGTTTGCATGGACATACGAAGACCTCAAAACGTATGATACATCCGTCATTGAACACAAGATCCCACTAAAGGAAGAGGCTAAGCCATTCAGGCAGAAGCTAAGACAGATAAACCCTATGTTGCTGCCTATCATGGAGAGAGAAGTAAAAAGATTGTTGGATGCACAAATCATTGTCCCCTTGAGATATTCCGAGTGGGTGGCCAATTTGGTCCCAGTAAGGAAGAAAAGCGGAGAAATCAGGCTCTGTGTCGATTTCGGGAATCTGAACAGAAGCTCAAAGAAAGACAATTACCCCCTACCCAAGATGGAACACATACTGCAGAGGGTAACTGGTGCATCCAGGATATCCATGATCGATGGGTTTTCTGGCTATAATCAGATATCGGTCATGCTTGAGGACAGGGAGAAGACAACCTTCACCACTCCTTGGGGCACATTCATGTATTCCAAGATGCCATTTGGACTAATGAATGTAGGAGCAACATTTTAGCAAGCCATGGACATAGCCTTCATCGGGGAGAAGGACCGGTTCGTGGTGATCTATCTCGATGACATCACGGTCTTCTCTAGCTCAGACAAGGAACACCGCCACCACTTGAGGAAAGTTTTCATGAAATGTTGGAGGTTTGGTTTGTCCCTAAACCCCAAGAAATCTTTGTTCACTATGCAGGAAGGGAAGTTGTTGGGCCATATAGTATTAGTAGAGGGAGTGAGAATTGATCCTAGCAGGGTGGAGGCAATTCAAACCTTATCACTTCCCAGATCGAAAAAAGAGGTTCAAGCCTTTTTGGGGAAAATTAATTTTCTAAGGAGGTTTGTCTCAAATTTTGCCAAGCTAGTGAAACACATCACGACCATGCTCAGGAAGGGAAATGAGGTGAAATGGACCACTGAGCCCAGGGAATCTTTTGACCAAATAAAAAGGGCATTGACTGAGACACCTGTGCTGATTAATCCTGACTATTCCAAAGAATTCCTATTTTTCTCCTTTGCTTCTTTTGATACAATAGCAGCGGTCTTGTTACAGAAAAATGAGAAGGGACATGAGCAACCCATCGCTTTCTTCAGCAAGGCATTAAGAGATGTGGAGACTAGGTATGGGATCATGGAGAAGTAGGCCTATGCCTTAGTGAAAGCCCTCAAAGCTTTCAGGATCTACGTCTTGCATTCGAAGGTGACAACATACGTTCCTTCAGCTTCCATAAAGGACATTCTTGTACAACCCGACATAGATGGGAGAAGAGGCAAATGGATAGCAAAAATTTTGGAATTTGACTTGGAAATAAATCCCACCAGGTTGGTTAAGGGGCAAGGTCTAGCCAAGCTACTGGCTGAATCCAATTGTGAAGCCTTGGGAGTTAGTTTCCTCAACACTCGCTCAGGAACTCAGCAAGCTGAGCTGCCTAGCCAATGCTCTCAAGATGGCTTATCGATGGAAGATTGTGCCTGGTATCATGACATTCTATACTTTCTGTAGGAATTGAAGCCTCCAAATGGAATGGGTAAAAGCAGGGCAAGAGATTTAAAGCTCAAGGCGGCCAGGTATTGTCTCATTGAGCAAGTTTTGTACTAGAGAGATCCTTTGGGGATGCTACTGAGATGTTTGAACCCACCAGAAGCCCATAAAGTTATGTTTGATTTCCATGAAGGCCTTTGTGGGGGGCATCATTTCTGGAAGACCACAACTCATAAGATCCTTAGGGCTGGATATTACTGGCCTACTTTATTCGCTGATGTCTACAGAGGAATCAGAGCTTGCGTCAAATGTCAAAAGTTCTCAGGAAAGCAACAACTCAAATCACTGCCATTGAAGCCTATAGTGTCTCCAACACCTTTTTAGCAGTGGGGGATGGAATTCATTGGAGAAATTCATCCTCCCTCAAGTGGTCAACACAGATGGATCCTGACAACAACAGATTATTTCACCAAGTGGATAGAAGCTGTCCCCACCAGAAGTGCATCTCACAAAGTAATTATCAGCTTCCTGGAGGATATCATAGCCAGATTTGGCTGTCCCAGCAGGATCGTCAACGATAATGCTACTTCTTTCAAGTCTGAGCCTCTAATTAGGTTCTGTGAGCAGTTCCAGATCTCACTAATTCACTCCACCCCTTGCTATCCCCAGGGCAATGGTTTAGCAGAGTCCTCCAACAAAAGCCTAATAAGGATCATCAAAAGGCTATTGGAAGACAACAAAAGGGCCTGGGATTCAAAGTTGAAGTTTTCTCTGTGGGCTGATCGTGTGACAATGAAGAAATCTCTGGGCACTTCGCCTTTTCAGCTAGTCTACAGAGCAGAGATGGTTTTTCCTACTCAGCTCGCCTTACCTGTGGCGAAATTCTTTCAAGACTATGAGGGAGAAACAGATCATATGATTAGGAGGATTCATCAGATAGTAGAAGTGCAACAGATCAGAGAGCAGGTGAGGACTGCAGCTCATAGTCACCAGGAAAAGACCAAGCAAGCTTTCAATAAGAAGGTCAGGAAGAAAGAGTTCGAGATCGGGGATTTGGTACTTAAGTGGGATGCCCCCAGGCAAGATAAAGGCAAACACAACAAGTTTGACGCCCTCTGGATCGGCCCCTTCAAAATCTCTGAGGTTTTCTCAAACAACATGTAAGGGTTGCAAGATCTAGAGGGTGAAGAGGTTTTCAACAGCCCAGTGAATGGGCATTTTCTGAAGAAATGCTTTATTTGAGCCTCAGACGACTCCCTTGTTTTTAAATATTATCCTTTAGTTCTTGGTTTATTTTCTTTTTGCATGTTTTCCGGCTTAATAAGTGACTCCATAACCCAATAGCAAGGCACTGAAGCTACAGAAGGAGTTCTTAGAGCATCACAAGGATGACTCTATCCCCCATGGAGCCTAATGTTAGCGATTATTTTTGTCTTAGGCACAAGAGCACCCAGGTCTGCAGAATGACCAAGAAACACCCAAGCGTAGTAGCAGAAAGATCTCCTTCCTGGTTACGAGTCAAGAGAGTGGGCAAGGTTTTGCTGTCAACAACCGAGATCCATTCACGAAGCAGATCAATGGTCATCGGGATCTCGGGGCTACCAAGTTACCCGACATATAGCACCAAGGAAAGCTCCTATATTTCAAGGCTGAATCTGGGTCGTCCGATCCGGTGACGTGTGGCGCAGGATCCAGACACACCGGCATATCGGCATTCGGGAGTTCAAGGGGTAAAATTCCCCATCTCTTTGCCTTTCGAAACCCCAAACCCTGAAATGTCGATAAACACCCTTCAAGGCCCGACCCACGGTCCTAGTGCCAGGTCACATCAAGTGAGCCTGAGAACGAGTGCGGTCCCCTGTTAAGTGGAGAGTGCTACCTCGGTCGGTCATCTTAAGGACATGCGACGCGCATCTGTGCCATTTTGGCATTCGGGACTTCGTGGGGTGAAGGTTTTATGTCTTTGAACATCGCGAAACCCCAAATCCCGACAACGTCGAAAGCGCCGAAACTGGGGCCCGCTACATCACGAAGCATTTTCAGTCATCCATCCAAAGGGGGACACCTGGTGGCAAACTGAGCCATCTCGACATTTTTCCCATCGCGACTCCAAGGCACAAAGGGCAGCTCCGTTATGTTCCGATGCACGAGATGTCAGGAGAATCCCTGGCTCGGGCCCACAACAACGTCGAGTGAGTTCAAGACCGTCAGATCTCAGAGGGACGTGTGGCACCAGATTGAGCCGTCTCAACGTTTCGCTCATCGCGATTTCAAATTGCAGGAATATATCCTTCCCATTCGCAAACGCCGAAAGCGCATTGGGAATAAGCACATGGTCACAACCCATGGTTGCTTGGGGAGAGAAAAGGAGCTGCATAAAGAAGGCCAAAGGCACCGAGTTCAATTACAGAGGGAATCATCGCGATCTCTAGGTGCCATCGGACCTGATCCCAATACTGTTTCTAGCATTGAAGAAAATGAAGGCAAGAGCGGGTGGTTGAAACCTCCTTTCATTCATTAAGTGAGGGGAATCGATGGTCTGGCGAGCCGCCTGCTCACAGAGGTCCTGTGTATCGATTTTCTCAAAAAATCCATGCCGAAGTCCTCAGCTCAACAGAGAAGTCTGCACACGCTAGCTGAGCACTTAATGGATCATCTACCCTCCTTACAGGAGCCATGCGTAGTTAAGGTGGCACTTAAAGAAAGATATTGGTACAAGTTTGACTGAAGGGACACCAAGCTTTGGGTGACTGAACAGGCCTCTGTGAGGTGAATTTTCCTGAGTATATAGACTCAGTCTTGGTATTTTTGTAAGGATCGATGGTAGAGCACAACTCTCGATTGTAAAGTTTTAACAGACTCTAGTTCTCTGGTTATGTATTGGTATTTTAGATTTCTTGTTTAATGACAGACAGTCTTCTCACTCCATCTGGTTTTCATCTCATACTGAGAGAGTTCATGATCGACTGATTCGTGTGAATGGTTGCAATTATGTTATGATAAAGGATTTATTGTTGCATTGTTGTATTCTCTAGTTTTCTGCATTTGAATGTAAGAAGATCTTGCGTTTAGATGTTATCCTCTACAGTATGTTAGAAACTTGATGTTTACGATAGACCCTTGCATCTTTCTGATACAAGTCTTCCCCCTACTCACCTTTACTACAACTCACTGTCTGAAGTTATCTAAGACCTCATTTTCCCATGCATGCCTGGCCTAGTTTCGGAGTTAGAGCCACATCGTCTTGAGTTAACCTCCATTTGATCACCCCATTAAACAAAACGCGACATTAAACTGATGGGCGTCAGGCTCTGCTCCTGCTGCAATCCAGGAGTGACTTCCGACGCTAACAGAAGGTAGGACCTACTCCTCCTCCTGATCCAACATGGAAGGTTCATAAAATTTGAGATTCTCCACATTCACCACTGAGTAAATACACATGTATGGGGGTAGATTGAGTTTGTAGGTGTTATCTCCCACCTTCTCCAATTTGTTGAAAAGTCTATACTGCAGAGCATTGATCTTCTTACCAGAACCATGCATCCTTTCCTTATTTAGCTGTAACCAAACTCTATCTTCCACCTTGAATGATTTATCAGTACTGTATTGATCATGTATGGCCTAGTATTTTTCATGTTACCTCTTCAATGTCTCCTATATTCACAAACAAATTTACCTAATCTTCTCAACAAATTTTTCTGCTCTCAATGCATCTCCTGTGAGGTCCTCCCTCACTCCTCCTTGTTTTCCATATACAACATCTAAGGGTGAAGGTGGAAAATATCCAAAGCAAGTTTCAAAAGGTGAATTACCCGTAGAAGTGTGGATAATTCTATTATAAAAGTGTTGTATGTAGATCATATTTTCATCCTAGGTCTTTGAATGCTTTTTATTGTAACCCCTCAGAAGTTGCACCAAAGTACCGTTGAATATTTTTGTCTACCCATCTATCTGTGGATGGAATGTTGGAGATCTCTTCAACTTAGAGTCCATCTTCTCCCACAATATAGTCCAAAATGTACTGACAAATCTAGTATCCATGTCTGATATGATGCTCCTTGGTATCCCAAAATGCACCCATACCTATTCAAAGAACATGTTTGTTGCTTCTTGTCCTTTGATGGTATTTTTACAAGGCATGTGAATGCACATCTTGGGGAACCTGTCAACTACCACAAATAGATAGTCACGTCCCTTCCTGGTTGTTGGTAAACCTCCCACAAAATCCATGGAAATGTTTTCCCAAGGTCGAGTGGGTACATGTAAGGGATGGTATAGACCTTGCTTCCTGTTACCGAGCTTGCTGGTAGAACAAAGTATACATCCTATAATATATCATGCTACATCTTCTTGCATTCTGGGCTAGTACACATATCTTTATAAGTTGGTAATTTTCTTCCCAACATTAAAATGCCATGCAACATTGGAGGTGTGAGCCTCACTGACAAGCTACAATCGTTCACCTTTAGGGACATAGAACTTGTCCAACTTGTAGAGAAACCCATTATAGAAATGATAGTCAACCTTGTCATCACCTTATTATATATGCATTTGACCTTGTATTTTCCGAAACACCTTATTGAAGTCCTCATATTCTATGTATGTCTCTCTATATGCATCATGGGTAAAAGGCTCCATGTGCATCAGAGTTCCCAAAGTTGTAATCCTAGATGTGGGTGGCCTTGAAAGCATGTTTGTCAACCTGTTTGTACTACCCTTCTTATACTTGATGACTATATGAAATTGGGTAATGCCCCTTTCTAAATGGTCGCTCTAGGAGGATGAATTACTAGTTTATTTGATTCCCGTGGGCTATAATCGATTAAAAATGGGATTAATAGATTAATTATTTGATGTCAATTGGATGAAAAAGCTAAAATATAAAGTGACATTGAGTAATTAAAAAGTGACTTGAAGAATAAAGTGAATAAAACCTTATAAAGTCACTTTAAGCACTTAAGTGAAGTAAAAAGGTAAAAGGGTCAGCCAAAAGGGTAAAAGGGTCATAAAAAAGGTGAGAGGGATAAAAGAAATATGAGAGCTAATTCTCTCATTACGTTGATGATTATTTTTTATATTGATTTGGAGAGCTCCTTGAGCCTTTGGGTTTGGAGGAAACCTTTGTTTGGATTAGTTTCGGTGGTGAAAGATTCCTCCCTAGCTAATGAGGTTTCAAATCTTCCATTTGCATTCATTATTGAAGGTAAAGATCCAAATTTGCAGCAGTCTAGGGTTTGTAGAAGGCATATTTTTGTGTGCAGGTTGAGCTATATTTTTGGAGGATGATTTGATGAGTGGAGATAGGTTTTTATTGGATAGAGACCAAGTTCTCTTTGTGTAGACCGAATATTGCTTGTGAGGAATGAATCCCTGATTGATAGTGGTTGAATCTGTTTGGAAAGGGGTCATATTGTCACTAGAGAGGCCACATTACTCTTGGAGGGGCCATATTGGTTACTAGAGGGGCCTATTCCTCCTAGTAGGGGCCGTGACTTGCTATTGGGAGGTCGAGTTCCTTCTACTAGCCGAATCTTCTCATTATTGGGTCGAGTTTTTGTTAAGGGGTCGACTTCCCTTAATTCTGGGTCGATTTCTCCTTGCTGAGTCAAGTTCCTTGTTGTTGAGGGGACAATTATTATTGTTGGGTAGATTTTGTCTTGTGTCTGGTCAAGTTTCTTATCCAGTGATTGAGTCTACTATTGTTGGGGTTGAGTTTCTGTGTTGTTGGGCAAGTTTCCTTGTAAAGAGGCCAAGTTCATGGCTATTAGGACTAAGTTCTATTGTTGTTGGAGGTGCATGTATTTGTAAATAAAGGCAACAACAATTCAGGTTAGATCTGTGAGTTAATAACTTTATAGTCATTGAAGTTTGGATGGATAATAATATCAACAAATTTGCTTGTTCTTGTTGTCATACATTTTGTTGCAATATTACCAATGCATTGTGTTGCTTTATGGATTGAATAAATTGTTATTTGGCATCAAACCATGTTTATCATTGTAAACCACAACACTAAAACCAAGCCAACAATCACATTAAACAAACAACAACAAACAAGAAGGTAATTTACAGTGGATTGGAACCTACAAATTAAGCGTTTGACAAAAGTCACCAACCATGAATACACCTATATTGCTACAACAACCAAACGTGGGGGTTTGATAGTGGGTTTTGAGCATATCAACCAAGTATTTGTGAAAATTCTTAAACAAGTAACACACTCAAAAGATAACAACAACATAAAAATGGTTATTGCAGTGAGTTTGGGGTATATCATCAATGTGTTTGATGGAAGTTATGTTCCAAACAATCACTAAAATAGTTCCGCAATAAGTAGAAATCCATACCACCAGTAGGGAGGGTTATTACAAATTACTATAAAAACCCCACCTACTTGTAATGTTTGGTTTTTTGTAGCTTACTTTGGGCCTACATATACTGTAGTAGTTGGTGATCTGTGTGGATGATGGTCTCCTTTCTCATCAAATAATGCTTCCACTTCTTGACAACTTGAACTACGACATAGAGTTCCTTGTCATAGGTAGGGAAGTTGAAAAATTCCCCATGAAATATTTTAGAATGATAGCATACATGCCTTCCTTTGTGCATCAAAACTACTTTGATGGCATACCAACTTGCATATGTCTCCACTTTGAAAGGATTTCGTAAGTTTGGTAATGTGAGAATTGGTGATTGAATGATATTTTTATTCATCTCATTGAAATATTTATGTTGATTCTTCCCCCACTAGAAACTCTTACCACTCACTATTATGGTGTGGAGTGGTGGATCTACCACTGAAAATGAAGCTATGAACTTTCACAAGTATTGTGTTTCCCAACAAAACTCCTAACTTTAGTGACATTTGTAAGAACTATCCATTTCATGATGGCCTCCATCTTTGCAGAATATATCTTGAGCTCCCCTCCATTGATCACACAAATACAAAAAAGAATGTTGAGAAAACTCACATTTATTGAGGTTAGCTAGCAATTGGTGCTTCTTCAAAGTCTCTAACACCTGCATGAGATGTGAGATGTGCTCCTCCCAGGTAGCACTATAAACCAATATATCATCCAAATAGACTATAACAAATGGATCTAGATATCAGCGTAATACATCATTCATTAGTCTCATAAATGTAGTTGGTGCATTGCATAAACCAAATGGCATGACCAACCATTCATACAAAATTTGCCTTGTCTTAAAGGAAGTCTTCCAGGTGTCTTCTTCCTTGATACATACCTGGTGGTATCCCGATTTGAGATCCAACTTCATGAAATATTTTGCATGCTGCAACTGATTTAACAGATCATCGATCCTAGGCAAAGGGTACCGATCTTTTAGTTTTATATTTTTCAATGCTCTATAATCAATCACATTTTCCAAGTCCAATATTTCTTTGGTATAATTATCATAGGTGACTGTAATGTCCCCATTTTTGGATTCCCTTATTATGCAGTTAGAGTTACTTTAGGAGGTTTGAGTCAACTAGGGCAGAGGGGTGAGATTAGGTCATCAGTGAGCCTAGGAGGTTTGGAGGAGTTTTATGGGGCCCAACTTAGTTTCTTAATCAATATTCATCATCAAGATCATTTTCACACAACTTGTTCTTGGTTCCGTGGCATTTCGACGATTTTCATAATTTTGGGTTATTATTGAGCATATTTTATTTAATTACATTTAAGGTACTAGTTGGAGCTTACTTCTTGGAGAAATACCTTAGTGTAATATCTCATTGGAACCAGAACGAAAATATCTATAGGATAGGATGATGAAAAGTGACTTTCAGTGTCCGGAGAAATCATAAAGGAGGATTAGTCACTTTTTGGAGTTAAAAGGTTCATTAAATTAATAAAGTGATTTTATGGGAAAATATTAAAGATGAATTAAAAGTCATTTGGGGGGGTGGAGGTGAAAATGGGTATAAAATAGAGATAGGGGCTCATATTTTCTCATTATGTTGATGATCATTTTCACTTGCAACTTTGAGCTCTGGCAAATTGAACGTTTTGAGGGTTTTGAGTAAAAACCCTAGAGATCAACAAGGAGGTGAACGATTCCTCTGTTCTTGATCCAAGCTTGGAAAAGGTGGTGAAATATTCCACCCTCACCATTCTAATCAGTCCAAAATAGTTTCAGAGGTGGTTTGTGGTAACAAGGGCACATATTTGGGGTTTTTTGCAAAACTGGGGCGCACTGTCTAGTAAAGAAGAGTTCGTTGGGGCTTGAGGACCTTGGATCTAGAGGAAATCTCACTTCAGAGGAATTTTTTATCACCAATGTGTATTTTCTCACCTATTTTGAAAAGGTTTTCACTGCATATTTACTTATTGCTGAGGTTGGGCGAATTTCTGAAGGAGGGCGCACTTGCTCTTGGAGATACAGTGAGTTGGAGGGTCAGATCGACAATCAAAACTAAGGAATCTATTTCTATGAGCTTATTAACCCCATATCTATATATTTTCAATATTTTCCAGGTGTTTGGAGGCCATACCAAGCAAGGCCTAATTTTCTTGGAGGACTTACATCCAGAGAGGGGCACAACTCAACCAGAACAACCTCCCATAAGATAGAAGGAAAATGAATTGATTTTTCATATCTTGTTGTTGTAGTTGGGAGTCTAGGAGAGGCCATCTCTCACTATTTTCATTATACCTTGGACATATTCTCAACCACTCATTTTATTCTTCCATCTCTATTCCAGATCTGATCATCTCTTGTACTAAGGTCAACTATATATTTAAATAAAATGCAAATCTGAGTTTTGTGGCTATTCTATTGTTGTTTCTATGTTTTTTTATTATTGCTTGAGTTTATATCTATCATTTCAAACCATATTTTCAATCAAACTTAACAATAACCCAAAACACAAGCTCCACAAACTACAAGTGCAAATTGTTTGACAAAACCACTCAACCAGAAACATTGAAAACTGAAAAATTCTGCATAGTTCCATTTGGGAATATTATAGTGACCCACAAGGTGAGGTGATTGGTTGAATCACACCCTGCTCCAACAATTGTTGCAACTGCTTCTTCACTTAATTTTCTTTCAGAACAAACTGTCTATACAACTCAATATTCGACAATGGGGAGTCTGACAATAACTGTATTTCGTGCTCCACTTCCCTCTTAGGTGGCATCCTTTTAGGCTTCCAAAACCATCCTCTATATGCCTGTAGAAACTCCAACTAATGTTTCTACTCTTTATTACATCCCTATGTGGATGCCTTTACTCTTATCGACTAATCCTTAGGCTAATTTTCTCTTAAGAAAATTAAAACATATTTCTTACTGGAACTAATCAACTTATTGGCTTGGTTGGCTCTTACAAGTGAGATCTTTGACTTGCATTTATGTGCATTGATGATGTAGGACTTCCCATACTTGATTAGTTGGTATTATTTGGCTCTCAGCATGAATATTTCATCCCTCATATACATGTATGAGCTTCCAAACACCACTCCACAGACGTCGAGGGGTACTATGTCCAATTCCACTTCATCAATAGAATCAACACTTACAACAAGTTAAATCTTACATTGTTTCATTACCTTGATTTTTGCATCCTTGTTTACCCATCCCAATGGATATGGGATGGAATGATCATGAAACTCCAATCCAAGCTTATTGACCAGATCCACTGCTATGAGATTACCCTGTGAACCAAAGTCAAATAGGGTTTCTATCTTGGTCTTCTTGACCTGGATCTTGATGTGGAAGAGTACGGTCATCTCTTTCTCTTCCTGGTGATAAAGGCTACTCAAATTCACCTCCTTATGAACTAATGTGCAGATGATCTTCTCATCCACATTGGAGCTGCTTTCAACCTGATTGCTCAAATATGTGGCTAGAAGATTCTTTTTATTTTCATCTTTATTGTGGTTCTTTGGGTTCAACTTTGGATGTAGTTTCCAACACTTTTCCTCACTGTTCCCATGAATATTGCAATGGTGACAATGGTTGCTAGGATCCTTGCAATGGTGTGCAATGGTTGTTGTCTTCTTATCCTTTCCCCCTTTCCACTTCTTCTTCCCCTCCTTGGAAGCTTCCTAGTTCTCTTTTTTCTTGGAATCGCTTGGATGCCCTTTCTTGTGGTATATGTTTTCCAGATACTGTGCCTATACACATGCCTCATCCACCATCCTTGGCTTGAAAATAATCACTTGCTTTCATAGATGGCTATGTATACCCTCTAGATACCTGAGGAGTACATTTGTATTCTTGGGAGAGATACCCAACAAGATGGCCATCTTTTTGAACTCAATAGTGTACTCATGTACACTATACCCTTGCTTCTTCTTGAAGTAGTGCCATCAGATCTATTGGTCCTCTACATACATGTTGGCATGCAAGGGGAAGACCTGGGGTTAATCATTCAAATACCAAAAAAACCCTTAGACACCGGCCATTTCGGCATCACCTGCAGAGCAGGTGAAGTCTCACTCTTGGCATCTAGAGGGTTTGCAAGAACCAAGGTTCTATAGTAATGAGTGGAAGTGAGGCATTCAACCTCTCATTTAATCATGTGCACAATTCTCACTAATTGATAGTGACTCACCTGGTCTTCACGCAACATTCTCTCATTAAACATTCATTCAATTATTAAATACTTTATTATGCAACATTATGACATCATATGTGATCCATACATTCAATATAAACCATAAAACATCGTAAATTGAAAACACATCATAAAACATAGGTTTACGTGGTTCACCCAACTTGGGCTACGTCCACAATAAACGACTTCTTATATTCTTGATTGATAGTTCTCTTACAACTGTGCACTTCCTTACAAAATATGCAACAACATCGTTTACCAAACTTGCCTGGCCGTTTTGCTGGAGTGTGAGTTCACTCTTTAGTCATACCTCAAATTCCTTCCTTCACTCAACTCCTTACCCAAAAGCATTAGAAACTCACATTCACACATATATCTGTATCTCTTGCTCCTCCCAATGAACCCTTTTACATATTTATACATAACCATAGGGATAATACCTTTACAAAAGTGGACAAAGTGTCCCCCAAAACCTATTACAAAGTGGACAAAGTGTCCCCAAAACCCAACAATTTATAACCATTTTTTGTCTTTTGTGCATTGCTGCATCGCACATCCTTTTGTCATGCTCTTTGACTCCTTGAAGTTTGCTTCCGTCGCACACTCTGTTCCATATTCCAACTACCTTTTATTCTTCGACTTCCTTTCAGCGTAGATCCAAAAACTTATCCAAAATGCCTCTCCAATAGGCCCCCAACACTCACATGTGGCTCCTCTCGAGCCACCCATGCCTGTTTTTAGTGCACCATGAATACATCAAAGGTCTCTTTTGTTGTTATGGGTGTCGTACTACCAAATTTCGCCTACATTATATGTGCTGATTGCTAATTTAAGACGTTCTTCTTGGACAATGATGGACTTGAATAAGCATGGTACTCCTTCAAAACTTTCATTTTTAATTTGGGTAGATGGTTTTATTGTTTCTCGAGTATCATAACTATCACCATACCCAAGTCCTTATTGTGCATAAAGTCATCTTTCCATGTTCTTCATGCTCCTATGCTCCTTCTTGATGTGTCGCTGGTTCGTTTAGCTTATGTCGTGCTTTTATATTGCCTTTTATTCTGTGCAGTTCGGTTCTGGGACAATTTGCTAGACTGGGATCGATTACTGTTGTTCATGAAACTTCCTCCTACACTGGTGTTGTGGCCTACTTACAAATCTGTACTGTGGCTTTAGGTGGTTCCATATTCCTCTGTTATACCCTACTCGACTCCTCTACCCTCCGTTATTTCTCTTCACTTCGCTCAGATTCTATCTGTCACTCGACTCTTCTACCTATCTCAAATGGATAAGAAACAATGGCCTGCCCTTTCCTCTTATTTTATAGTGAGTTGGCTCGATGAATCCCTACTTGCAGTCTCATCCGATTGTACTTATACTCGATTTCTCCCATGTTTTGCAATAATGCTATGTATTTCAACAGATCCCATTCTAAATTGACCATCCTGTAAAAATCTATGTTACACTCATTCCCACCGTCTTTCGATTCAAGTCAATTTTGAATGTTTTTCCTGTCGATTTTCTATTATGACTACGTGCTGCTTTGCATACTTTTATACGTTATTGCCAACTGTATTTTTCTTTCATACCTAAACTCTTCATCTAATCCACTAATGGTTTTCATTCATTACTTGCTTTTATTTCTCTATCACTTCATATCTTTGGTGAATTCTCCGTTTGATTTTGTAATCGATCAAGATCTCTTGTATTTAATGTTACACGACGCTACTATTTCTCCGTCATGATCTAAATATTTATTGCATGTCCCTTCATAGAGTGTTTTAAATTCTCTTAGCTATCATCTGTGCAATATCATCTCTGTGTGTTATCTTCTCCTTCTGTGCAATCTTGTTTTCTTTGTCTAGGTTTCTGTCTATTTACTCTTCTTCTTATCTCCATCAATTTCTTTCTCTTCCTCTTTACTTACTAACCTGAACTTCTCTTCCTCTGCAAATTTTGACCTATTCACTTAACTCGTTTCATACTTTTTCCTGTTTTTCCTATTTTTTTTTCTTTTTCTGTCTTTTCCTTCCTATAGTACACTATGAAACAATTTCAACCTATGTGGTTCCTTTGGTGCGCTGAAGGACGATCGTCCCTATATAGTTTCAGTCGGTTCCCATTCACTAGTGCTTCATGACTTGTCCATCCAACTGCTCTAACCAAAAAACACATGCGTCAGTCACATGTCAGTCACATATCAATCACATATCAGTCAGAACTTGCTGTCATAAAGAAGTATTAGATCTCCTATATGGAACTTCTTCTACTTGATGTGTTTATCGTGCCATGCCTTTTCTCGTGCTTTATGTAATTTCTCATGGAATCCCAGGATAAATCAGTCTTCCTCTAGCATAGTAGTTGTGATAGTATTTATTCTACTGCATTAGAATCTGTAAGGTCTGTCATTGCAAAGATGCACAAACTTGGTACAAGAAACTCCATGGGCATGACTGCTTCTTGACCAAATGGTAATCTAAAGGGTGTCTGCCCTGTCAACTTATTGCATGTAGTTCATTGAGCCCAAATCAATGCAGGGATCCCGATCCAGGTGGATATCGTTGGCCACCCACCTATTCCACTGACTTGAAAAACAATCTTCCACCTTGGAAGTTTTTCTTCTAGTTTTTGGGTCTCGAACTTTCGGGCTCATTTTGAAGCTCGAAACAACATTTTTAGGGCCTGCCCCAGTCAAACAATATATAGAGCCAGAGTATGATGAAAACATGTGTAGTCCTTGGATAGAACTTTCCAATGAGCTATCGTGCGCCCCAAATGGAGATCGTATGACAAAGTTATGCCCCTAAGAAGTTGATACACCAAACTACCCAAAACGAGGTCCACAAAACTGTTGGATTTTCATTTTCCGAGGTTAGGGTTTTGGATTCTCTTTATGATAAAAATGCCTTTTGAGCCTCATTGTAACAATCATCTTCTTACAAATGCAAGTAGTCGTCACATCTCTTCTCATAGATAAGCTGCCACCATTCTAATGAGTCTTTCACTCTGTATTTTTACAGTCTTTGTACATTTTCGCTCATTAATAGAAATTGTGTATTACTGTATCTCTGTGTTTATGGTTGCATCTCTGATAAATTTATGTTATATTATTGGATATTTGAGATATATATGTAAATTTCTTTATTATATCTCTGCTCTCATTTCGTGCCAAAAATAATTTGGATCAATGGTATCAGAGAAGGCTGCTCTTGATCATTTTTTAGTGCATGTCCCTGACGAGGTATGAATATAACAAGTTGGGTCTCAAGCTTATCTTTCTTGAGGAAAATCCCTCTCGCACACCCAAGAAACCATCCACAACGGAAGAAAATAACAATGACGGAGAAAAATATTCTATTCACCTGTTCCTTGAGCAAGCTCTCACATGACAGAGGGGAGAAATGATGAAGAATTTTGCCCACATCTGTCAATGTCTGCCGATAGTAGCAGACATATCTTCATAAAGCGACCACTTTGGAGGCACCTCACCTTTAAAGGTACAATTTGATTTTGATATTCTCATATTTGAAGGACAAATAGATGCAGATGCCCTAGAAAAATGGTTAAATATACTAGAAGGTTATTTCTCTGTTCATAATTTCTCCGACAAGGAAAATATCACCTTCGCACTCCTTAAGGCTCTCCCCCATGTCAAACATTGGTGGGAAACTTACTGGGAGAAAAGTACCGAGGAGTCTGGAATATATGGGGCCAAACCCACTTGGGATTTTTTTGTGGATGCGGTCAAGGAACAATATTACTCTGTTGGCAACTATGAAGACTAGTACATGAGATGGACCACACTGCATCAAGAGAGGGTTCAAGTAGTGCCAGAGTTGAACAATACCTTTCATAACTTGCACACCAAGCTGGGTATCAAAGACTCTGAGCGACATTAGGTTTTGAAATACCATGGGGCCCTACACAGATACATCCAAACTGAAATGGATTTTATGGACATCTCATCACTCAGTGCTGCTTATCGATATGTTGTTAAAATTGAATAGAAATTTAAGCACCAGAACAAGCGGGAGTTTGGGTCTGCAAATCCACAACTACTAACGTATGGTAAAGACGACCCTAACAACTAGCCTTTCGAAAACCAGTCCAAGCCTCAGGAAAAGAAGGGTAACAAAAAGACGAAGAAGGACACTGGAAAATGGTGTAATTTCCACAAAATCCCTTGGCACAACACCAATGAATTTTGTTCAAAACAGTCATTGGTGCCCAAGATCAAAGACAAGGATCTGAAACTTGATTCAAAATCTGATTCATAAAATATTGATAGAAGACAGATCATCGACACATACCCCATTGCTATTGTCGCGACTGCAACAATTCAACCAAAAGAACCACCCGATCCTAAAGAGGGCGAGCACCTTTTTCATTCTTAGATGTGGGTGAAGGGAACCCCACTACATTTTATTGTTAATAGCAAAAGCTAGAAGAACCTCATCTCAACAGAGGTCGTCAAACAGTTGGGATTGTTGACAACACCGCACCTGCAACCATACAACATCGGGTGGTTTCACCAGGGATGAGATCTCTGTATCAACCAATAGTGCCAATTTTCATACGGCATCCAACCCTTCAAGGATGAGGTATTATGTGATGTTATCTCGCTGGATGTTTGTGATGTTCTCTTGGTCCAACCATATATCTAGAAACACCATGCTATTTATGAGTCTCAACCCCGTAGTGTCATTGTTTCTCTAGGGGGTCATCTCTATAGAATACCAGAGGTAGTTCCAACTATTGTCCCACCTAAACAATGATGCAAGGTAGTATCTCATACTACAAAATTTAGCTTCTTCACAATCCGTTCAAAAGGTGAACAAAAATACACTGCAACTACTACAACCTCGACCCAAGCACCTTCTATCCAACAGAAGCAGGTCGACAAGGTTGCAACAAAGTGAAAATATTCCTTTTGCACATAGTCATCTCATGTAGCTCTATTGGTTGAACAAACTTAGCCCCACCAACAACAGGTTCCTGACAACCTTCAATAAACTAAGCAACACAACTTCTCCAGCAAGGCAAGCAACTCACCAAGGTTTAGGTTCAACAAACGCTTCCCCCTTTCCCCCGAGAACTCAATGCAATGGAGACCATTGCTTCCTAAGGAGAGAGGATTGATCCAGGCATATATCGGTGGCCACCCACCTATTCTACTAAGTCGAAAAGCAATCTTCCACCTTGGTAGTTTTTCTTCTAATTTTTGGGTCCCGAACTTCCGGGGCCGTTTTGAGGCCCGAAACAACATTTTTAGGGATCACCACAGTCAAACTACTTATCAATTCAAAATCTAATAGAAACATGTGTAGTCCTCAGATATACCTTTCCAACGAGCTATTGTTCTCCCGAAACAAAGATCGTATGCCAAATTTATGCCCTCGGGAAGTTGATACACCAAACTACCCAAAAGGAGGTCCACAAAACTGTTGGCTTTTCATCTTCTGGGGTTAGGGTTTTGGATTCTCTTTGTGATAAAAAGGCCTTTTGAGCCTCATTGTAACAATCATCTTCTTGCGAATGCAAGTAGCCATCGCATCTCTTCTAAGAGACAAGCTTCCACCATTCTAGCGAGTCTTTCACTCTGTATTTTTACAGTCTTTGTACATTTTCGCTCATTAATAGAAATTGTGTTTTAATGTATCTCTGTGTTTATGGTTGCATCTCTGATACATTTCTGTTATATTATTGGATATATGAGATATCTTTGTACATTTCTTTATTATATCTCCGCTCTCATTTCGTGCCGAAAATATTCCGGTTCAGATCCTTAAATCCCAGTCATCTCGCCCTATGTTGAACACCTTCGTCAATGCATTTTCCAGTATCTTGTTGAATGCCTCCACCATTCCACTTGCTTGCAACTGATATGGAGTGCTCTTTCGATGCAATATTTGGAATTATTCTATTAGTGCTACAATTGTCTTGTTCAAAAATGAGTCCCTTGATCACTCATAAGTATTTTAGGACACCCAAATCTTGTAATTATGTTCTCAAACAAGAACCTCACAACTGTCTCTATGATGCAATCTATAACTGGTTCCGCTTCTGCCCATATTGTCAAATATTTTGTCATGGTAATTATGTATCTGGATTCTGTGTTTCTTGTTGGTGGGTTAATTGGTCCATCAAAATCCACTGCCCATTTGTCAAATGCCTGCAGGGTAACTTGCAGATTCAAGGCATCTCATCCCTTCGCGATGGTCTTCCTACTCTTTGGAAAATGTCACAGATTTGGTAGTATTCCTTCGTGTCCTTATGGAGGGCAGGCTACCATAGACTTACACACAATATATTTTATGTTTTCGCCTTTCCTACATAATGTCCTCCTGTAGTTCCATCATGTGCTTTTGTTAAAACCAAGGGTCTTTCCTATTCTAGCACACATTGTTGCACTATCCCATCTATGCCTAACTTATATAAGTTTCCTACGATCAACTAATAATATACTAATTTGACTACTAGATGTTTCTTTTGGGCTACTGTCATATCAGATGGGGCCACTCCTGTGCTCAAGTATCGGACAATTTCGACAAATTGGTCATCTCTTATCTTGACTGAAAACAATTGTGCATTTGGTAAGCTATCGTCTAGGTTACCTACATCCTCCCCCGTCAGAATCCATGACAAACGGTCTAGTCCTACATTCAATTATACTTTCTTCACGATAGCTTCAAAATCATACTCTTGGAACAACAACAACCATATGCAAATCCTCCCCCCTAACACTGGTTTGTTCACTAGATATCTGAGCGCAAAAATGTCTGTATACATCTTGAAGTGGGATCTCAACAGATAATGTTTAAACTTTTGCAAAGCATACACCATTTCCATGCCTTCCCTTTCTATTATTGCATGATTTTTCTCATTAGTCGACAAATTTATTTTAGTGAAAGAAAACAAATGATCTAACTCACCTTCCCGAGGCTAGGCTAACACTGCCTCGAGCGTTATCGATGATGCATCCACATGGATGTGAAACTCTTTCTGCCAATCTGGGAATACCATAATGGGAAAAGTTACTAAATTTTGTTTTAATACATCCAAACCCTTCTAACAATCTTCATTCCACTGAAACTTAGCTTCTTTCTTCAGTAACTTCTCCATTGGGGCTGTAATCTGCGCATAGCCTTTAATAAATTTTAGGTAGTAACCTGTATGACCTAATGTTGTTCTCAACTATTGTACTGATTCAGGTGGTAGTAAATTAACAATTACTTCTATCTTGTCTGGATCACCAAACAAACCTTTCTTGCATACCAGATGGCCTAATAATATCTGAAACGATGTGCAAAAAATATGTTTATTCAGATTTAACAAAATCTAATATTGTCTACATCGATCAAGCATCAACCTTAGATTTTCTATGTGATCTTTTAACATGATAAAGATAGTCCAATCATCTAGGTATACTTCAATAAACTGATGAATAAACTCCTTAAAAGCCACGACAACTTCTCTAGAAAACACAACAGGTGCATTCTTTAACCTAAACGACATCACTGTGTACTAGTAGCTTCCCCACTCCATCACAAATTTCATCTTGTGTCTGTCTTCTGGCACAATATCTATCTGATGGTATCCTGAAAATCTATCAATGAACAAGTAGGCCTCACGTCCTCCTACATTTTCCAATACTTCATTTGTAAAGGGGGTTGGGAACATATCATGTAAGTAGGCACCGTTCAACTTTCTTAAGTCCACACAAATTAGAATACCCCCTGATTTCTTTTCTTGAACCACCATCGAACTTATCCATTCAGATTCTGTGATAGGTTCAATTATTCTAGCTTCTATCATCCTATGAAGCTTTGCTTTCATTTTTTCCTTGTACTTTGGATTTAATCTATAGGGTCTTTGTCTTACTGGCTTAGCATCTAGTTTCAGTGGGATCTTCATCTCGCCCAATTATCTAGATATCCATTTCATCTATGAAAAGGTGGTTGGGAAAAGATCTTGGTACTTGTGCAATATATCTACGATCTTTTCCACAATGTCATCACTCTAATAATCCCAATGTTTGTAAACCTTAGCTTCTCCTCCGTGCCAATGTTCACTTTGTGCATTCTTAAGGGCTTTGCATATGTGTCAGATTCAAGTGTTGGACCTACTACATTGTGCTCCCCTTCAATTTTTGATACCTATACATTTCTCAAGTCTTCTTCATCTTTTTTTTCCTCGGTAATGTTATAACATTCCAATAATTCATGAGCTGTCTGATCCAAGTGGATATTGATGGCCACCCACCTATTCCAATTGGCTCATCTTGACAGTTTTTAGTTCAACACGTTTCTCTCTAATGATGAAATTTCTTTATAATTGTGGGTTATGCACGTCCGGGGCTGTCTTGAAGCCCTACATAGCATCCAAGTGGACATTGGTGGCCGCCCACCTATTCCAACTAGCTTATTTTTGAAGTTTTCATATCAGTACATCCTTATGTACTTCCAAGGTCATTTTGGGGCCCTAAACAATGTTTTTTTGGCATGCCACAATCAAACTATTGATGGAGTCAAAGTTTGACATCATAATGTGTATTTCTAGAAAATACCTTTCCAACGGGCTATCACATGCCTAAAACGGAGGTCATGTGCAAAAGTTACGACCTCGGGAAGTTGAGGTACCAATTTACCCATCGGGGCCCACATAACTTTTGGCATTTCACCTCCTAGGGTTAGGTTTTTGGATGTCTAGGGTTTTTGCATTCATGAGTAATGCTAAAAATGCCATTGGATCCTCATTGTAATCATTCTTCTCAGACAAATTCATGTAGCATCCACATCTCTTCTAAGAGATAGCTACCACCATTAAAGCAAGTTGTTTCAGTTATGCAGTTTTACAGTTTTAGTCTATTTTATTTATTCAATAGAAGTTATTGTTCACTAGATATTTGTTGTTGTTCTTCGTATCTCTGTGTTATTGTATTCAATTTTTTATTCATTTCATTCCACTCATAAATCCAAATTAGTGGTAGCAGTTCGGTTTTCTCTTCATTTGTTTTTCTTTGTGCATGTCCCCAACAAGATCTAGGTACAAGAAGTTGGGACTCAAACCAATCGAGCCTTTGCAAGATCTGTCGCGTAGATCCTGACCACAACTCATGGGGGATGATAAGAAATATGATGGAGCAGTAGATCCTTTTAAATTGTTGCTCGAGGAAGCCCTTGCATGACAAAGGAACGAAATGATGGACACCTTTGCACAGATTCTTCAATGGTTGCCCACAAAAGATGCATCTTCATCAAGTGGCCACACAACCCCCTTCAAGGTACAAGTAAATTTTGATATTCCATTATTTGAAGGATTGATAGATGCAAATTCCATAGATAAATGGTTGAATCTGCTCTAAGGGTATTTTTCGGTCTACACTTTTTACAATAGGGAAAATATTACTTTTGCACTCCTAAAGGTCGTCCTCCATATTAAAGACTAGTGGGATACTTACTCTGAGCAAAGGGCCACAGAGGAATCTGTAATATTTGCGGTCGCCCCCACATGGGATTTGTTGGTCCTTGACCAAGTTTTGAGGAAACATTGGTCGTGTTTGACCATTTTTGGGACTTCGATAGGCTGGTCGAAGACAGAGCGCCCAGGTGAAGCGAAGATCATGGGATCTCACCTATTTTGTGGGCTTTTTGGTCTTTTAGGGTTTATGTAACAGGTATGGGATGTCAGCCCATGGGTTTACCCATTCTTAGGCCTTTTTGTAATGCATAAATAAGTAGCTAGGCGATGTAAGTAGTAGAGGTCATTGGCTTAGTGCATGACTAGAGTATGTTAATACTTGCAGAGCTAAGTGCAAGTGATTTTAAGAGGCTTTGTGCCCTGACCTAATTCGAGGAAGGAGGATCTGGAGAGGTGCGTGCAGATCTCATGTCCTTTGTGGAATTGGCTCTATGGATTTGTGCACAGGAGCAGAGGAGTGCAAGAAGCTTGAAGACTAATAAAGAAGAAGAAGAAGTTGGTCGACGTAGCCCCACACTGGGGTGAACCACGCATATCCTGTGTTGATGTGCTTTGTGCAATGTTGTTCATATTATTTATGTATTTATTTTCTTAGTGCATTGATCTTGATATATGATAGGTAGATCTATGGATGATTACTGCTTTGTGATATTTAACCGTTAGATATGAATAAGTGCTATGTGCTAGGTGATTGAAAGTACTTGATCTTGGTTGCTATTGCGCTGATATGTAATTAGGGTTTACTCTGCGATGTGAACACGACTTATGAACTAATGATTATTATTGGCTAAGTGCTCTATTAAGTGTTGTGATCACAGATCTATCTCCCAGCCTGGTTGTAGACACTTGAGTCCTGCAACCCCCCTGCCTCTACCTCGAGTGAGACTTCATCTGTTTCTCAGGTGTTGCCAAAAGGGCCCGTAGTTAGGGTTTTGTTGGTGCGCTGTTGAATCATTGAACCCTGGGTCTGCCCTTGTGCCAACAAATGGTTCTGTCTCCTTTTCTTCTTGGACTCGACAAAGTCGAGTGTCTGTTGCATCTGCTAGTCTTCGTAATTGAGTTGGCTCATCCCCCAATTCTGTAATTTCTGATGACGAAGGCGCAATAGGTACTGTGAAGCTTGAATGGATAGCTTGCTGGATGTCTTTGAGCTCCTTCTCTATTATGTCATATAGAGTTTCTTGCTTCGCTTCATGTCGCTGCAGGATATCTTCTGAAGCATATTTTACAATTGTGATGATGAGCTTGATATCGTCCACTGTGAGCACATTCTGTGACTGAGGCTTATTGGCTCGGGTATTCTTCCATGCTGAGGGTTTCTATGGAGAAACCTTCCTTTTCTTTGACATCTCGACCTCTGTAAGGGGATCCTTTGGCGGTGTCACTTCACCCTTTTCTTTCTTGTCTCCTTCTCCTACTTCTTCCTCTTGGTTCACTTCATATCCTCCTCCTCCTGCAGGTGAGTTAGGCGCATTTTCCTCCAATGCACTTTCCTTCTCATCACTGTCTATGTCCTGCACTTCCTCCTTTTTCTTCTTTTTCTTTGCGTTGCTCTTTCCATCATACTCAGTCCGGGTGACCAAAGGACTTCCAATGATGTCAGGGTCAGATAGTTCTGCATCTTCCACTGGTACAAGGAATTTTGCTGGCCATTCCTTAGCGATCTCTTCCATGTCTTCCTCGATCAACTTATAGTAGGACTGCAACTACTCCTTACTTTCATCCTTATGTGAAGTGATATAGATGAAGTGTCAGTCCACGTGGAACTTCGTGAATGGTCTGTACCGATGGACTGTATTCGGTGTCATTCAGTGGAATGATTCAATGATGCACTTTAGCTGTAGGTAGTAAGTATGGAAGACAACATTTGACTGCCACTGCTTCACCATATCATTCATGTACCACAAGGTGGAAAACCTCGTGGTCAATGGTTCTGATGGATCAACTTCTGGGAAGGCTGCTCCTTCCAACATTTGCTAGGCGACAAATGTGATTAAAATCAATAACCAACTGAAGTAAAACTCATACCCTTGGTCCTGCGCTTCACAACAATCATTTTCCAACTCATTGACGAGGTAACTTGCCCAGTTCATCTGCATCCCTTCGACACACTTCCCTACGAGGTTGACTACGAACCCTGTGACTTGTGTTAGATGGTTCTTTAGGACGATCTTGCCAGCTATAAGCTGACAAGCTAGGCACACTGCGCCATCCTAGATAGAGGCTACCTTGTAGCCTCGCTTTCCCTTCTCTGCATTTCCATAGGCTTACTTTATATGCTGGGCCAAGGAGCGATCTGACATCTTCCCTGGGTAAAACTGGTGAGGGTCTGGTCCCTGCATGCTTAGTCCAGTGATCAGGTGGATCAACACCCGATCCATAGTGATACACCTATCTAACCAAAGATAACCTCCAGGGTAGAAAGACAGGAGGATTTTAACGCAAGCGTTAACCTCCTGATGTCGACCGAAGTGGGGGATCTTCATTACATTTAGGATTGTCGATCTCACGATCTCCTTAATCCACAGTTGGGGAACTATCTTGGTCTTCTTCCTAGTTGTCTTCGTCAGGTACCTATGTGGTTGGAGGATCGCATAGTTCTTCCGATCTCTGAGGTTGAAGTCACTGATCTTGAGAGCTGGGATCAATCCCAATTGGGGTTCAACTGTGCGTATCCCCTTCAGGAGCTACGCATTGATCAGTGTGTACTCGAAATTACATGGGACATTGTCATGGTTTACTGCGCCAGTCAAAGGTGGTAGATAATTTGGTAAGACCGACGAGATCTGCTTCACGTTAGCTAGATCATCGCGATGTTTGCTTCTTTTCTTAGTCGTGGTTCAGCTAGACCGACGAGATCTGCTTCATGTTAGCTAGATCATCGCGGTGTTTGCTTCTTTTCTCAGTCATGGTTCAGGTAGACCGACGATAAGTTCATGACACATTGGCTTGGGCCATATGAGGTTGCCTATGTTACAGAAGGAGGAGTTGTGCAGTTGAAGACCCTGAATGGAGAATGGAAGGAAGGTTTAGTAAATGGGAGCCTATTGAAATTGTATTATGACAGCCAGCTGTCTCGCAACTCTTAGTAAAATCATAAGAAGAAGGGTCTAGGTACCTAGTGCAGTTGAAACTGGGTACCAGACACAGAAAATACAGTCTGCACATAGTGGAGAGGGACAAAGCAGAAAGCACAGGCTGCTCCACATAGTCTGAAGTCGAAGTAAAACAAAAGGTTCAATCCTGCAGTGACTCGGGACAAGTCACATGTGAGTGTTGGGGGCCTATTGGCCCTTGGTTATGAATTGAGGAACAAAGCGAAGAATAAGAAAGAGAAAAGACGAAGTACGAACTGCGCAGAAGACACATTGACTAAGAATGGGTCGAAGTGGTCAAAGAAGCATAAAAGCAGGAGCAAAGTAAGGGAAAGTGATCCGTTGAACAATAATATCAAGGAAGACACATCAACAAAGAAGATGGATCATGGACAACACAGTAAATGAAAAAATCCGCCAATGGATGCTTTGGAGCACCTCACGAGAAAGAAGGAAAGATAGGTTGGTGAAGCCCTGAAAATGCGGGTCAAGTTGACCTAGGGTTTTAGACACCTAGGGTTTTGGGATTTAGGGTTTTGACACTTAGAATTCAGTCTAAGGTTGTCTGAGAGTCATTGTAATGTATAAATAAAGACCTAGATGAGAGAAGAGGGGTTCGTCATCGTGGGTTAAGAGAGCGATTATTGTTACTACATGAGAGAAGCATTGTGTTGGGAGAGCATTATTGTATCATGGATCTCTAGTTGGGTGCTAAGATCAACCCTGCAGTTGGGTGTGCAGGGAGGGAAGCGAGAAAGAGAGAAAGAGAGAGATTTGCAAGCTAAGAGCGTAGATAGAACTGTATGTTTCCATTTAATATATCAAGAAACACAGTTCTGTGGACGTAGCCCTAGGGAGAGGGTGAACCACATATATCTTGTTGTTCTCTGTGGTTGATGTTGTGTTCTTTTCTTTCTATTATACTGTTATTGCATTGTTGTGCTATATCTCAGATATAACTTGCGAGGTAAGATTAAGAGTGGTAAATAATATCTAGATTGTCGTGTATTATTGCCTTGGATCCAATTTGCATTTCATCTGGTTGTAGACACATGTGTCTTGCAACCCCCTATTGCTACTTCGGGTGAGACAGCATCTGCCTTGCAGGTGTTGCCGAAAGGGCCAGTAGTTAGGGCTTGTTGGTGCAATGTTAGATTTGAACCCTGGGTCTGCCCTTGTGATTTTTGGGAATTGAAGAAAAGAGAAAGATTTGTGCGTAGATCTATTGCTGTAGTGCATATTATTCTACTTGACTTGCGAAACTCTGTGCTAAGAGAGAAGCCCGATATGAAAAAAAAAAAAAGGTAAGATATTAAAGATTTGTGCTCTGGTAAATGTAAGATAAGTGGAAATTTTTGCTTCGAAAGTATGAATCTAGGTATGTTTGATAGATTTTGTCCTAGTCTGAAAACTAGGGCACAACTAGAAGAAAGAGTTGATATGAATAAATTTGATAGAGATAGTGAAAGATATGTTATTCCTATGCATAGAAAGAATTTTTGGACTAACAAGTGGATGCAGGAACCTAGAAAGTATTTTTGCAGATTGCAGGTCCATCACTGTGATCTCAGTGCGTAGTACATGAAAGGTTGGGGATCATTTAAAAGAAAGAAAGGATTGACATTGTGTTATAATTGCAGAAGACTGGGACATCTTTCTAAGGACTGCCCTGGTATAGGTTCTATTTGTCTTTGTTGTAAAGCTATTGGTCACAAAGTTTAGGATTGCCCTAGAATGATTTCCAAAGTTGAAAAGATGAACATGAGACAAGAAAACTATGAAGGAGGTCAAAGGACTAAGGATATGTTAGAGAACCAAAAAGAATCAGAGACTATATTATTACAGATGAAAGAAACACTGAATGATCATAGAGAAATTAGTTTACCAGAGATCTTAAAAGAGAAGCAGTGCATAGAAACTAGAATAGGAGACTTCGACATAGACTGTGTATTGGATGAAGAAACGCATGTGAACATTATGCCAGAAAGCACTTGGGAAATTTTAGGAAAGCATGCTATGGTTCCTTCACTGGGAAGGATAGGATTGTTTAAAGGAAAGATGATAACCTTATGTGGAAGAGTTACTAATGTACCTATGATTGCCCATGAGACATCGACTGAAGAAGAATTTGAAGTCATTATGTTTGTTCATAACAACACACCTTTTGCACTTTTTTTAGGAAAGACCTGGATTGAGAAAGATAAGATCCGAAGGAAAGTAGAGGAGGAAGCTACAAAACAACAAAAGCAAGAATTAAGGGACTTCATAGCTAGAAAAATAGAGTTACTAACACAAGAACAAGAGGATAAGTCGAAGCAACGGAGGGCCAGATAATTAGCTTTTGAAGTTGAAAGAACACAAGAAGGCTTAAAAAAACTTTTCATGCAGAAAAGAAGTGTATCCACCCCGAAAATAGTAAGAGAAGAGGTATTACATTTGACCCCTTTGAAAGACCCTCAGTAGTGCGAAGTTTGTATGCTAAGAGAAGATAAGAATCAGAATGGAAAGAGGAACCCAGAGACTCAAATCACAAGGAAGAAGGCAAGAAAGCTTAGTAAGAAGAAAGCAAAGTTAGAAAAACTACAGGAAGTTCCAGAGAAGACTTCGCAGAAAGTAGGCTTGTCGAACTTGAACCTCACCGGAATAGCAGAACCGCACAGAATGGGACTTCACCACGACAAAGCTATATGACCATTGGAGGTGCCTCGACCGTCAGAAGGATGCTCTAGAATGGATAGAAACGTAGTTATTGATGGAAATATCGCCATTGGATTGTTGAGACCACGCCATAACAGATGGAATCATATTGATTGAGGCATTCCTGCCAGTTGGAGGAATCTGTTACGACGTTGCTTATTTAACCCGTCGGATGCTACACAGGGACCACATTTTTCAAACCAAGATATCTGATCTCATAGAGAATTGATTGCGTATCGCACTGTGATGTCTAGACCTCACCATTCATTCGATTACCTTGAGTGTCCATTCGCCTACCCAAGTTATTTTATTACAGGTGTGAATGTCGGACGAACATAGTGCACTAGAGAAATCTATGAAGAGATTTTGATAGATCTTATGGCTGAGAAAGTCATGTCTATAGGAATATAGGCATTGTCAACTGGCAGATTGCAAGCATCCCCCTCAACTGCACGTCGGTCTAGCCAAACCGTGATTGAGAAAATAAGTAAGCACTGCGATGATCTGGCTAACGCGAAGCAGATCCCGTCGGTCTTTCCAGATTATTTACCACCTTTAACTGGCGTATTAAACCGCGACAGTGTCCCAAGTGATTTTGAGTACACACTAATCATTGCGTACCTCCCGAACGGGATACGAGCAGTTGGACCCCAGTTGGGATTGATCCTAGCTCTCAATATCAATGACTTCAACCTCCGAGATCGGAAGAACTATGCGATCCTCACACCGCATAGGTACCTGACGAAGACGATTGGGAAGAAGCCCAAGATAGTTCCCCAACTGTGGATTAAGGAGATCGCGAGATCGACAATCCTGAACGTAATGAAGATCTCCCACTTTGGCCAACATTAGGAGGTTAACGTTTGCGTTAAAATCCTCCTGTCGTGCTACCATGGAGGTTATCTTTGGTTAGATAGGCACATCACTGTGGATCTGGCGTTGATCCACTTGATCACTGGACTAAGCATGTAGGGTCCAGACCCTCACCAATTCTACCCAGGGAAGACGTCAAATCGCTCCTTGGCCCAACATATAAGGGAAGCCTATGGTGATGTAGAGAAGGGAAAGTGAGGCTACAAGGTAGCCTCCATCCAGGATGGTGCAGTGCACCTAGCTTGTCAACTTATAGCTGGCAAGCTCGTTCGAAAGAACCATTCGACACAAGTCACAGGGTCATAGTCAACCTCGCAGGGAAGTGTGTCAAAGGGTTGTAGATGAATTGGGAAAGTTACCTCATCAACGAGTTGGAAAAGGACTATCACGAAGTGCAAGACCAAGGGTACGAGTTTCACTTTGGTTGGTTACTGATTTTAATTGCATTTGTCACCTGGAAAATGCTGGAAGGAGGATCCTTCCCGGAAGTTGAAGCATCAGAACCATTGACCGCGAGGTTCGCCACCTTGTGGTACACGAATGATATGGCGAACCAGTGGCAGTCGAATGCTGTCTTCCATACTTACTACCTACAATTGAAGCACGCCATTGAATCATTCCACTAAATGACACCGAATACACTCCATCGGTATAGATCGTTCGCTAAGTTCCGTGTGGACTGACACTTCATCTATATCACTACGTGTAAGGATGAAAGTAAGGAGGAGATGCAGTCCTACTATAAGTTAACTGAGGAAGACATGGAAGAGATCACTAAGGAATGGCCAACAAATTTTTTTGTACTAGTGGAAGATGCAGAACTATTTGACCCCGACATCATCAAAAGTCCTTTGGTCACCTGGAATGAGTATGATGGATAGAGAAGCACAAAGAAAAATAAGAAAAAGGAGGAAGTGCAACACATAGATAGTGATGCGAAGGACAGGGCATCGGAGGAGGAGGATATGAATTGAACCAAGAGGAAGAAGTAGGAGAATGAGACAATCAAGAAAAGGGTGAAGTGACACCACCAAAGGATCCCCTTACAGAGGCCGAGACGTCAAAGAAAAGAAAGGTTTCTCCACAGAAACCATCAGCACGGAAGAAGACTCGAGCCAATAAGCTTTAGTCACATAATGTGCTCACAGTGGACGATATCGAGCTCATCATCACCACCGTAGAAGATGATTTAGAAGATATCCTACAGAGACATGAAGTGAAACAAGAAACTCTGTATGAAAGAATAAAGAAGGAGCTCAAAGACATCCATCAAGCTATCCATTCAAGCCGCGCAGTCTCTACTGTGCCTTCTTCATGAGAAAGTGTAGAATTGGGGGATGATCCCACCCAATTATGAAGACTGGCAGATGCAACAGTGGCTTGACTTTGTCGAGTCCAAGAATAAAAGGAGCAGGCTACAGAGGCCTTAAATAAAGAAAAGGAGGAGGTCCTAGAGCAACTTCAAGTTGCGCAAAAGGAGAAAAATGAAATTCAGGCGAAGTTTGAGCAGAACCATGCGAAGATACAGGAAGAAAAAGACCAACTGCTCGCAGATCAGATTGCAATCAAGGAGGCAGTGACTAAATCACTTCACTCTGTGCTGGGCTTGGCGCAGGAGGAAGAATCAGAGTCAATGGAGATGTAAGTGGGGAAGCTCGCTAAGGCCATTCAATAGCTTCAAGCAAGAGTAATGGAGCTAGAAATCCAAGTAGTACCTAGCACTCTGCAAGAAGTGCGGGATCAGAGGGAAGAAGTTGCTAGGAGCGTAGTAGAAAGAATTAGGGCATTGGCCTCAAAGTGTAAACAATTAAGTGATCAAAGTGCGTAGACCTATGACAACCTTGCAGAAGATCCGAAGCTGAGGAAATTGGAAGCACAGCTCCAAGAGGTGAAGCAACAAGCATCCACCGTACAAGCACATATGAAGTTGCTTACTTCATTTGAGAAGATGAAGAGGTCACAGGGGAAATGCACAGTCTAGCAGCAGGTTACTACTATTCAGAGCAAATCCATGGAGGTGACACTGAGGCTCCAATCAGTGCAGGATGAAGCCTACATGATTTTTGAAGAGATTGAAGGACAAGGCTCACAATTGGAACAAGTAGTTACGACAGTGGAACAATGCCTAGAAGGTCCTGTCACCGAGCAAGTAATTTAGGAGTTCACCGAGCATAAGGCTCTAGCGAAGCAGCAAGTCGAGGTAGCTCAAGCTAAGCTCGAGGCCTTCGAAGCAGTGTTACCCAGATCAGAGTGACTCGGGACGAGTCACAAGTGAGTGTTGGGGGCTTGTTGGCCCTCGAACAAGTTTTGAGGAAACATTGGTCGTTTTTAACCATTTTTGTGACTTCGACAGGCTGGTCGAAGACGAAGCACCCAGGTGAAGTGGAGATCGTGGGATCTCATCCATTTTGCGGGCTTTTTGGGATTTTAGGGTTTATGTAACGGGTATGGGATGTCATCCCATGGGTTTACCCATGCTTAGGCCTTTTTGCAATGTATAAATAAGTAGCTAGGCGATGTAAGTGGTAGAGTTCATTGGCTTAGTGCATGACTAGAGTATGTTAAGACTTGTAGAGCTAAGTGCAAGTGATTGTAAGAGGCTTTGTGCACAAACTGTGTAAGGCTTTGTGATTTGACCTAATTTGGGGAAGGAGTATCTAGTGAGGTGCGCGCAGATCTCCTGTCCTTTGTGGAGTTGGCTATGTGGCTTTGTGCATAGGAGAAGAGGAATGTAAGAAGCTTGAAGACTAATAAATAAGAAGAAGAAGTTTAAGGACACAACCCCACACTGGGGTGAACCACGTATATCCTCTATTGATGTGCTTTGTGCAATGCTGTTCATAGTATTTATGTATTTATCTACTTAGTGCACTGATATTGATGTATGATAGGTAGATCTGTGGATGCTTTGTGCTTTGTGATATTTAACTGTTAGATCTGAATAAGTTCTATGTGCTAGGTGATTGAAAGTACTTGATCTTCGTTGCTACTGCGCTGATATGTAATTAGGGTTTAATCTGCGATGTGAATGAGACTTATGAACTAATGCTTAGTATTGGCTAAGTGATCTATTAAGTGTTGTGATCACATATCTATGTCCCAGCCTGGTTGTAGACACTTGAGTCCTGTAACCCCCCTGCCTCTACCTCGGGTGAGACTTCATCTGCTTCGCAGGTGTTGCCGAAAGGGCCGATAGTTAGGGTTTTGTTGGTGTGCTGTTGAAGCGTTGAACCCTGGGTCTGCCCCTGTGCCAACATGATTCCTTTAGGGATACTATTAAAGAACAATACTACCCTGTTGGAAGCTATGAGGACTAGTACACAAGATGGACAAAACTACGTGAGGAAAGGGACCAGACATTACCATATTTCATCAATAGTTTCCATACTCTACACACCAAATTGGGTATCAAAGACTCTGAATGACATCTGGTGCTCAAATACCGCGGTTGGATACATAGATACATTCAAATAGAAATGGAGTTCCTGGACATCACATCATTAGGTGCGGCTTATAGATATGCTGTCAAGATCGAGCAAAAGTTTAAGTAGAAGAGGTGAGAGTTTGTATTTGCAAATTCCTCATAGCCAAAGTAGGGAAAAGGTGGTTCGAACCCACCAAGAAAGGGACAGATAAAATATGGCCACTCTCAGGACAACCACTACAAGCCAAAACCCAAGAAGGGTAATGAGAAGTCAAAGAAAGACATGAGAAAGTGGTGTGAATACCATAAAAGTCCTTGGCACAACACTAAAGCATGTCGCTCCAAGCAGTCACTGGTGGCCGAGCTGAAAGTTTTGTTGTCAAAGGAAGATTCTGACTCTGAATCAAATAAAAAAAGTGAGAAGCAGATTATCGATGCCGAACCCAATGCCACTATCGCTACGACCAAAGTCCAACGAAGTGAACCAGAAGAACCATATAAATGGGAACGCCTCTTTCACTAACAAATGTGGGTAAAAGGGGATCCACTTCATTTCATTATTGATAGTGGTAGTTAGAAGAACCTAATATCAATAGATGTCGTCAAGCGGCTGGACCTGTCGCTAACACCGCACCTGCAACCCTACACCATCGGTTGGCTTCGCCAAGGAAGAGATCTTCGTGTCAGCCAACAATGTCATCTTCCCTACGACATCAAGCCCTTCAAAGACAAGGTATTGTGTGATATTTCTCCCCTTGAATTTTGTGATGTTATTTTAGGCTAGCCATATTTGTGGAAGCAACATGATGTGTATGAGTCTAGACCCCGCAATGTTATTATTACTTTGGGTATACAATTGTATAGGATACCAAAGGTAGCGCTGCCTACCACTATTTCTTTAATCTCTGCTAAGTAATGCAGTAAGGTCATTTCACAGATCGAGAAGTTCATCTTCTTTTTGATCCATGCTCGAAGTAAGTAGGAGGTCATTGCCACATCTGTGACCTCTACACATAGCCTCTCTTTGCAGCAGAAGCAAGTGTTATAACCCTAAATTTCACCACACATGCTTACATGGCATCAAGCCAACTCATATCCCTTCATTACCAAAACATCTGCTGAACAACTCTTTGGAAATCCTCTTGTGTCAAGGCCCACGCGCCCTAACCCATTACTGCACGCGTGTGCACGCTGGCAGGCCCACTACAGCCCGCGTGTACCTAACAAAGCACAAAAAAAATGAAAGTTTCCGATGGAACAAAAAGCTATGGGTCAGTTAATTGAATCTCCCAGCCATGCATGGCCGAGGGTTCATCCAAAACCCTAGCTCCTTCTAGCCTATAAAAGAAGGGGTAGGGGTACCATTTGGAGGGGGAAAAAATATAGCAAAGAAACTCTGCCCATTTGTGTAATCCATTGTCCCAACCCTTTAGCCTTTCCTCATGCCAAAGGATATTTAATGCAAAGCAATTGGAGGACAAATGAAGAGGAGCTCAGGATCAGGATCAAGGAGCAGTGGCCGGTCTCGACTTTGATTGTAAGTTGATTCATTTTCAAATAATAAAAGAATACTTTTCCCGTCCCAATGCATGAGTTATCTATGGTTTGGTTAATTTATGCTTAATTTCTAACCCTCAAGTAGAGAAGTAGCATGCATGCATAGTTGTTTGTCTTGATTGTAGGTTATCTTTGGAAGGAGCAGCACAAGCAAGTGGTCAAAGCGCAACAGAGGATCTACATCGAACATCGGAGACAAGGTTAGTAGTCATTCTCCATGCATGTATTGTGAAAGAGGAGTTTAAGTGTTGGGTGGTAGGTTAAAAGTAATTTCTTTACGGTCAAAAATATGCATGCAAGTCTGACCCTAGTTTGCTAGTCCATAGGGTATTTTTCCCAACAACAGAATTGGCGACCGTACTGGGGATAATACTCTTTAGGGTTTCTGGATTTATTTAATGTTTTTGGGTAGTTGAAAGAATAGGTGTTCTGTTTTTCTTTGCTTGTCTTTTTCTGTTAGGTCTGAGCTAGCAGGGAGCCTGGTTCTTCATACCAGTTTTCCCTGACTTTTGCTTGATGGTAGTTGTCGGGACACACAGAGGTACACACGGCCTGCATAAGGTCTGCACACGTGTACCCGTGCCCTATCCTCTTACAGCCCGCGTGTGAACGCTAGATGTAGGGATAAAAATAGCATGTAGGAGTTCAGAGACCTTTAGAGGCAGTCCACCTCTTCCCTGTCAGAATTATACATTCTCAGGGGGTTTTTTGGAATCCTGTCTGAGTCTTGCTGGTTCACAGTCCTATTTCAGATTGCTTTTTTTGCTTTCTTATTCCTTGCATTATTTTTTATTTTCTGTTAGAAAAAATCATTCAAGCCTTCAAGGGACCTTGGTTATCAATACCAGAGGCCTCTTCCTGAGCTGGACTGCCTGTTTTCATTTTTTATCTTAGAATTATACATACACGCGGCCTGTACAAGGTCAGCCCGCGTGTACACGCTTCCTGTTTCAGCTCAGCGCGCGTTTGCACGCGTGCTATTTTAGTGACAGTAGCGTGCTTGACAGGCTACTTTTTAATCAGGGTGGTGCAGTCATCCCCTCCTTTGATGAGAAGTATTCCTCTCAGGTGTTTGAGTCTAGGGTTGAACAATTAGTAGATTAGGGCCTCTTACCCTTAGCCTGTTTTTTCTCAGTTGATAGTTGACAGAAAATATAAAAGAAAATTTTGTTTTATGGTTTTTAGACAAGCGTAAGAGTCTCTGTTTTCTTAATTGCCATTGTGTGTCTTTACTCTGATTCTTTACGATCTGCACTTTAAGCCAGAATTTGTTTTTCTTGGTTTTGTGCTTGTCGGTATTTTCCCTTTGTTGCTTTATTTGCACTTAAAAAAAAAAAACTCTTTTCATTTTCTTCTTTGTTTGAAGAGTGTGTTTCTGCATCATTAGCTAGGGAGAAGTCTTTTATTTCGTAAGTTTTTGCAGCGCATTTAGAGAATAAGTAGCTCATAATCGAGCGAAATTCCTTTATGATTGCTGCATAAAATCTTAGGAAAATTGAAAAGAAAAATAAATCTTTCTTTGTGAAAATTTGCTGAAATTTTGCATTTAGTAAAAGCCTTTTGTTTCCAGCATTTTTTTCATTCGTTTTTGCTTTTGTCTTTACACATCATCAGTTTCACCTTCATACCCTGTGACGTAAGAAAGCCCATAAAAGCAACGCTAATTTAAAATCTATTAGAATTTTTGTTTGTAGGGTTCACAAACTAGTTCAGGACTAGGGCCTTGGATTAGGTTGGAGAGGAAACTCTCCAAGGCCATTCAAAACCAAACATTGGAGTCTGCAATAGGGAGTGTCTAAGTCCAGTTTCGTGGAAGTTATCTGGGACCCTCCTCTAACACAGGGGATAAACATGAGGTCGCGTGCGGAAAGGTAGCGGAGATAACCCCTCCAAAGCCAGACCAATCGTAGTGGAGAACACATATCGAGGGCTTGTTGTGGGATTCTGTCGTTTGCATTTGCCATGGGGCTTCGTGGGTCTCTAAACTATTTGAGATCCTCAGTTGTCTTCTGGACCATTTTCTCTCGATACCCTTGACAGGTTTCAGGCTTGATACCCTTCTCATTGTGGTCTACCTGACTTTCGACTGTACCCGCCTGGTGACTGTTCGCATGCTGGCAACCTAGTTGCCAATCTTTTTAGCGACATACACAGGTGACTGTGGGGGTATACCACGATACCTAGGATAGACATCGGGCCACATTTTACAGAGTATACCCGGAGGGTGCTTCCGTGTTTGAGTTGCACTTGCAGCGGTAAGCTACTCTAGTGTTGGTTGTTGTAACTGTTCTTCCAAATAGTTTAGTGATTGCTTGTCTTATCTCTTAGGGGCTTATTTTTTAGTGTGTGTTACTGTTTGAACATGTAGAATACCTTAGCATGTCTTGGATCTTCTCACACAGTGGAGGATCCCAAGCTCCGCCGGTCACGAAGGCTTCTGGGCCTGTCGCCGATTATATTAGAGCCACCCCCGCCACCATTAAGGCGGAAGCTAGACCAACAAGGGTCTTTCGAAGTGACCGGGTTACAAACCATTGTGCCCAAACAACTCCTGGAGGAATCAACCACCAATATTGGCTCAGTTGAAACCCCAACCATTGATACTTGGCCACAGGTTATTGTACCAATCCAATTTTATGAATGCCTGTCAGTGCCTCACACAACTATGGAAACAAACACTATTACTTCTTCTGGGAATTCTTCCATTCCCACCACAGTTGCTACCGCAGGAGAATCATCTCCTAACTTACCGTCATCAGTCCGAGCCACCACGGTCTCGGCCGCAACTACGTTGCACAGTGGACCGACCCCGTCTATGGCGGCGGCCACAACCCCCTTCACACCTAGTGCGATAGGCCCTCCGTTCTCATACGGTATGCCTAGTTCGGGTACAAGTCATGCACTCACTTACTCCACTTTACAGACTTTGGGTCTGGGGGCAGGGAGCTCCAACACTCCTCTGCAAGGTCAACTTGGGGGCACTCCTGTCCCTTTTAACGCTTTTCCTTATGTTGGAGGTCATATTCCTCCTTCGTCCCCTTCGCTTGGTGGTCTGCATCAGCAGTCCACTGGGCAGCCTGCACACACTAGTTTATTTGGAGCTGGGAGTCAAGGAACACCTGCGCACAGTATGTCGGTAGGTTCATCACCATTTGTTTGGAACGGGATGTTTGGTAACAACACTTTCGCATCCACCGCTTTCCCATCTGGGGGCACTCCCATTTTTGGACAGTCTACTCCAGCACAGGGTACTATTCCTACGTCGGGGGAACATATAGTAGGACCTTGGAACTCAGGACAAGGATCCGTTCCCTCCTCTGGAATGCCATTTTGGGGTAATTCTTTCCACAATCAATGGAACCCTGGACAGACTACTATGCCTCTCCCATCAGGACCGACATGGGGTAATCCTTCCCAAAGTCCTTCAAACACGATGCATGCCCAACATCCTATGTCCTTTATGGGAAATCAGCCAATGATGTCTCCACAAATTCAAAATCCTTATGCTGGTTAGGGCCATGGTTTCTACCAGAACCCGGGCCAGCAGCCAAACTTTTCTTGGCAACCTGGTGCTAGTCAAACTCCATGACCCTTTTTCCCAGGTTATCAACAACAACCCAAACTACCATTCCTGGCGACATTACACTTGCCAGATTTGACAAGGTTGTTAAATGATCCTATTTGTCACGATCCACATTGGCCTCCTATGCCAACGAAGTTGCCTTCAGACATTCCAAAGTTCGAGGCCAAGCCTAACAACGATCCAGGTGATCATGTGACTACCTTCCATCTTTGGTGTTCATCTAACTCATTGAAAGATGACTCCGTACAACTCCGATTGTTTCAACGCACTCTTATTGGGAGTGCCGCAAAATGGTACATCGAGCTTGATCGCTCAAGATACTCTTCTTTTGGCAAACTGGCGATGGCCTTCCTTAACCATTTCCAGTTACCTGTGAGATACGACGCTGGCACAGAGCTGCTCGCCAATTTTGAATAGACAACAATGGACCATATCTCTGATCATATCCGAGAGTGGAGACGCCGGAAGAGTCTAATTAAAGTACCAGTCCCACCAGCATTCTTGCTTGAGTGGTTCCTTAAGTCTCTGGTCCCACAATTATCCAAAGACGTTGCAACTTTTGGGGTTTTCTCCGAAGAAGATGCCATCATGAGGGCTCAATAGTTTGAGCTCATCTATTCTCATTCTGGTTTATTATACAACATCCTACCGGATGCACCACGATCAATACTGGATAAAACTAGATAGAGAGCTGGACCACATGCCGATGGTATTGTTGGTTCAACACAAACCAAGCCCGCTGAGCAATTGACAAAACAATTGCAACAGTTATCTATACAACACTCAGCGGCTATCCAGACTACTTCTTTGGTTGCTCCTCCTACCCAAACGTCGGACGTACACTCCATGCAGTCGACTAACCCAAAGGCCACCCAGCAGCCTGAAGGGAAGAAAAAATAATGAAAGAAGGGTAAGGGGGATAAAAAACCCATTGATAATGCTGGCGGAGACACCACGGAAAAACGGAAGGTGAGGTATCCGTGCAACTTGTGTGCAAGAGACCACCCGACCCATCTTTGTCCTCGACTTGCAGAGGCCCAAAAGTTTGTCACACAACAACATCAGGTAGTGTTGACTAATCCCTTTCAACATGGGCAAAATTTAACTCAAGCCTCTACAAGTGCCGAAGGGGGCAGCCAAGAAACCTGCCTCCCTCCAAACAATCCCTCATCTGTGAACGTATATATGGTTAGGGGTGATGCTTTCATAATGACTAGAGTGCATGACTATAGTAAGCCAAGCGCTTCTGAGAAGGGTAAAGAAGATGAGCTCCCATTTCTTCCTCTGCAGATAGAGAAGACGTTGGGAGAAACAATGACACACATTCCAAAGGGTGCATTTAATAAAGCTTCTCACAACCCAAACGCAAGGGCCACCCATAATTACTCTGTGGTGGAGGATTTATCACAAACCCCTTGTGCGATGTCTGCTTTGGAGGTCCTCCAAAGCTTCCCTGCTCAGAGGAAAGCCTTGTTAATTGCTTTGGGCTCTACTGAGACTTGTAATCCAGGTACCATCATGTTAGATACAACTGACTTAAAACCTCGTCTGCCTTACCACGTAGCATTTTAGATAGTAGTGGCTCATCCGACGAAAACTTTTACATGGAATATCTTTTGCACGATGGTCGACGAGGGCGCCTCGACATGCGTTATGTCGTTAGCATGTTGGAAGGCCATCGGCTAGCCCACTTTGTCTCCATCACATACTCTCCTCACTGCTTTCGACGGTCATTCTTTCCGGCCACATGACATCGTTCCTTCTTTCCCTATGCAGTTAGGAGGGAAGACCATGTGTGTCGAAGTAGAGGTAGTCGATGCTCCCCTCGACTATAATCTCTTGTTAGGATGGAGTTGGACTTACGCTATGCAAGCTGTGGTTGCTACAGTTTTCTGAGTCTTGTTGTTTCCACACGAGGGTTGGATAGTGACCATCAATCAATTGTCCTTCTCTAGACCTGACCCAATCTTGGGGGCATCCACGGTCCCCATGATTGATAATCCTCAACCCAGTGTAATTAACATAGGAGTTGGTTTGTGCCCATATTTGATGGGTACCTTCGATTACCCACCTCCTCACGATGACGTCAAATTTATATCTAATCACCATAAGGTTGAGATTTTTCAAGTGTCTTCGTTCTGCACGACTTACTTTGAGGATCCTTGGATTCTTCCTTCCCCATCAGTCACGATGGATGAGACAGGGCACTCAGGCATGTCCATGCCCTTGTCGGCCACTGAAGTAGCATACTCTTTAGTCCAACAAGATTCAACTGATCCTAATCCGACTCCCATACAAGAGTTAGATCCAATTCTAGAGCCTATTTGGGCTCAGGGTTCTCTGGCTAACGTCGATTCGTTAGACTTAGTCTTACCTTCTGACGAAGCAGTAATCGAAGTAATGACTAGTCCGGACAAACCATGGAAAGATCTTCATCACAGATCATACTTTCTCCCCAAGTTAAGCTGAATCGAAGCCGAAGAATTCACCATTACCATGATGGGAGATCAACCATGTCCTATCAACCTCTTAGCTACATAGGAAATTTATGCTAAGGGCAATATGGTGACTATCGCTGAAACCATACCCATAAACATCTCCCGAAACCCTGGCGTCATGGAGAATGTCTTCGTCAGAGCAGATTGTTCCCCCGAAGAGATTCAAATTTACATGGATCTTTTCAAAGAATTCCGCGACGTTTTTGCCTGGTCTTATGAGGAAATGCCAGGTATCAATCCGAAAATTGTTGAACATGAAATCACAACATATCCTGATGCCAAGCCTGTTCGACAAAAACTTCGTCCAGTTAATCTTAAGAAAGCAACATCCATCAAGATTGAGGTCGAGAAATTGCTCAAGGCAGGTTTCATTTATCCTATTCATTTGATTCAATGGGTGTCAAACCCTGTGCTGGTCAATAAAAAACAAGGCCCAATTCATGTATGTACCGATTTCCGTGATTTGAACAAGGCATGTCCCAAAGATAATTTTCCAACACCATTCATCGACCAGATCATTGATGAATGTGCAGGTTGTGAAGCCTTTTCGTTCATGGATGGTTTTTCAGGATATAATCAAATCCAAATCAAACCTGAAGACCAACACAAAACAACATTCATTTGTCCGTGGGGTACATTCGCACATCGTAAGATGCCTTTTGGCCTTAAAAATGCTGGAGCCACTTTCCAGTGGGCCATGTATTTTGCGTTTCATGACCTCAAGCATATAGTTGAAGCCTATTTAGATGATTTAGCATCACGCTCTCGCAAGCAAGTGGATCATCCCATGCACCTTCGACTAATATTCAAATGCTGTCTCTACTTCAGGATTCACTTGAATCCAAACAAGTGCAGCTTCTGCGTAACGTCAGGACATTTGTTAGGTTTCATTGTGTCAACAAGAAGGATCATGGTCGATCCTCTTAAGGTGGAGGCAATAATCCAGTTCCCCCCCTCATGCACAATATTACAACTTCAAAGTCTACAAGGCAAGGCAAACTTCTTACGACGCTTCATTGCCAACTATGCCGAAATCACCAAGGGCTTTATGCGTTTACTAAAGAAGGACGTTCCCTTTTTCTAGGACGAAGCCGCTCAACGCTCTTTCGACGCATTAAAACATGCCCTCACAACTGCACCTATGTTACGACCACCTAATTATAACAAAGATTTCTTATTATATCTAGCTGCCGCAGAGTCAACCATAGGCATGGTTTTAGTTTAGGAAGATGATTCATTTTCAGAATACGTGATCTATTACCTGAGCCGAGGCCTCATAGGTCTAGAGCTTAATTATTCCCATCTCGAAAAGCTTGCGTTGGCAGCCATTCATGCTGTTCAATGGTTCCATCACTACGTTCTGTTTCGCAAGACCACCGTTGTTGCTGTCGTGAATCCATTCCAGCACATGTTGACATGATGAGTTATAGGCAGAAAAATCAGTAGGTGGATGGTCATCCTCCAAGAATTTGACTTAGACTTCATTTCAGCCAAGTCCAAGAAGTCATTGGTCTTTGCAGAACTTATTTCAGAACTTCTGGTTGAGTCAGGTGACGTTGTGCCTAAGGAATCGCCTATCTGAGGGGATATGTTTTTGATTGAATCTTCAGACCCCTGGTACAGAGATATACTTATCTATCTCCAGACTTTGAAGTGCCCCACCTCTGCTTCTCGTGAAGAGCATCGACGGATACGCCATCAGGCTAAGAATTATCTCATACTCGATGATACGTTGTATCGGAGAGGTGTAGACTGCATCTTGCGTGGATGTCTCACTCATGAGGAGGCCATCATAGTGCTCAATGATTTCCATACTGGAGCATGTGGTGGTCATTTATCTGGGTTGGCAATAGCCCAAAATATTTTACGAGCAGGTTACTTCTGGCCCACACTTATCAAAGATTGTATCGAATCAATTAAGAAGTGCCATTTGTGCCAAATATTTTCTCATAAGATGAGGGCACATCCTGCTCCTATGTTTCCTGTCATCACAGTTGGTCCCTTCACTAAGTGGGGGATTGATTACACTACATGCAACCCCCCGTTAGCAAGGGGGCACCGCTATATCATCGTAGCTGTCGACTACTTCACTAAGTGGGTCGAGGCTATGCCAATGTTTAAATATGATGGAGAGACTGCAGCCCTTTTCTTATTCAACCAAATTATAGCAAGGTTCGGAGTCCTGAGAGAGATTGTCACTGACCATGGCAGTCACTTTCAAAACCAACTGATGACTGAATTAACGTCAAAACTTGGGTTACAGCAGGAACATTCATCACCTTACTACCCCCAAGCCAATGGGTAGGTGGAAGCTGTAAACAAAAATCTTAAGATGATTCTATAGTGAACTATCAACTTAGCCAAGTCAAACTGGCATTTGCTGTTATACTCGACAATATGGGCTTACTGAACATCTGTTAAGACTGCAACTAGTTTCTCACCTTTTCAACTCATTTACGGGCTGGAGGCAGTCTTGCCCATAGAATGTCAAATCCCATCTTTGAAATTGGCAGTACAGTTATTGCCAGACACTTCTCCACTTGAAGAACGGTTAGTATATCTTGAGTAACTTGATGAGCAGCGTCGCGATGCGGCCCTGGCCAACGAGGCTCACAAACATAAGGTCAAGTGTCAATATGATAGGTCTGTTCATCCTCGGATTTTTTCTGAGGGTGACCTTGTCCTGGTCTATGACCAAGACAAGGACCCCCTGGGGGCAGGAAAGTTTAAACCCATGTGGTTCGGACCCTTCATTATAAAGGAGGTATTAAAAAAGGGCACTTATCGTTTGGTTGATTTTGAAGGGAATGCGTTGGCGGAACCTAGAAATGGGCTCTACCTCAAGAAGTATTACTCATAGATAGGTCACTGTCGGTAACTTTTTGTAACATATGTATAGTCTTTGTACTATTACTTTTTTACGTTTCTTTTAAAAAAAAGTGTTATGGACGTGTCATTGATGTTATCTTCCGTCAATATGGCAGATGTCAAGTGAGTCTGAGGTGTTCGTTGGGTATGCAGACGATGATAGTTGACACATGTGGAGGCTTGCCTCCGCAGCTTGGGTAGTCTTTACACCATAGGGTCAGTTGTTATCTTCCGGAGGTATATGCTTAGGTGACACCACAAATAATGTCGTTGAGTATAGTGCAGTTATTGAGTTTCTTCGTGACGCCTTGTCATTGGGTATCTCTCATCTCCGGGTCTATCTCGACGCTCAACTGGTTGTGTCGTAGCTAAACAGAATATACCGGGTTCATGATCCAACTTTACACCGACGATTCCTTAGGGTACATCTCTTAGAATGCAACTTTGATTATATTACATATTTTCATGTTCCTAGGAGATTAAACCAAATCACAGATACTTTAGCTAATCAAATTTTAGATTGGCATATTGCCCACATATAAAAGATCATGGACATAAACATGTAAATAAATTTTTGCACACATAATCCATAAGACACAAAAAAGATAAAAACCATATATAAACATCATAAAATCACTAGAGTACATAGATGGACGCAAGCGCCTAAAAAATGGGAATAATAACGAGTCACCGGGCTTATGCCCTCAAAAAATATATACAACAAGGTGCTCGTGGCACATAAAAAGTCTAAATTCTGTTCAAGGCCTATGGGCCCTGTTATAATCATCTACTGCACGAGCTAAATGCCTAAACAAACGGACCCATGTTCGAGGTTCCCCCACAACATGAGGCTGCATGGATGGCGGCAGGTCCTCTATCTCTGCCATCGGGATTCTGCGAGTGAATGCAGTAAAGTTCCGCTCAATTAGCCTAAGGACCCTCTCGGCCTCTCCTACTGGGAGGTTCCCTGCTACTGCTACTCCCCCAGTGGCGGCAGCCGCGGCTTCTGGCTGTGGGTGACGCTTGTTCCGTGCATAGTCGGCAGGTTGCACAGGTCCCACATCTACATGCAATAAACGTTTACCCATCAAATACTCTGGCATACAAAAAATGATATATATAAAAAAAAGACATAAAAATTACATATGCAAACAAAAAAAACTACAAAGGAGGAGACTTACCCATCTCCCCTCACTCCTCACTGGGAGGCACAGGTATCTCTGGATCTCTAGAGAAGTCTATCCCTGCATATGAGTAGTACTCGATAGTTGGGATCTGTCGTGACAGCCAAGAAAAAAAGTCATCGTCGAAGGCCTCAATGGTCCTTCCACCACCCTATCACAGTAGTAAAACTGCCCATCTACACATTGCAGGGAAAGAGGCCAGATGTCCTTGTACTACAACCCGAGGACTGAAACACATAACTCTCTCGAAAAAGAACGAACACAAGATAGTCCCAAACCTGAAGTTCCTCTGTGTCCGCTGTCGACAATCTGTCAATTGCCTCTTCATACACTCCAGTAGTGTGGTACTCTAATAAAAAATTTGTGCATTCATGCACCGGATAGCACAGTTCATCTGTGCGCGCGAAGCCTGATGCACGGTTGCTGAACCGGTAATCCGCCCAATAAGTAACAAGATAGTCTGTAGTGATAAGTTGGTAATCTTGCTAATGGGTACCTGGGAACCTGTACGTTCAGTCCTAGCCTCACAATACTCAGCTATCAACTCCAAGATCTTGCTCGGCCCCGCAGGAAAAGTCTGGAAGTTGATTGGTTCCCCTCTCCTTGAGAGGCCAGTCAGAAAGTAAATGTCCTCAGTGGTGGGCACCAATGATTGCCCCTCTAGCATAAAGGCCTCTACATTAGGATGCCCGTAATCAATCAAGGCATTCAGTAGCCTTGGTTGTGCGCACATAAATGGACATAAAAATAATTTGAGCAAACCACATTGCATTAACACAACCACAACATTCAAATCTGCAGCAACCAACTCACTGATTGCCTCGTGCTCCCTTTTTCTCCACTGGACATACATCCTGCCAACACAACAAGGTAAAGGAGGGTCAATACTTCTTTTAATTTGATTTTACATCAATAGGGGGGGGGGTACATGTGGTCTGTAGAGGTGACAGTCACGTGTACACGCGTGCAGGCTTTACTCTGCATGCATGTACACGCGGGCTGTTTCTGGACAGCCCACATGTACCTAGGGCTGACCTTTTTAAGGTCGACGCCCACCTACAAAATAACTTAAATGACTAAAATGAAGTATTGACTAGATATATAAGGGAGTTTGTACTTACTTGGTCCAAGCAGAAGTTCGTTTCGTCCACTGTAGCTCCCAGAATCACTATCTTTGGCAAAGGGGGTCTTTTGGCTCCAGAGTCAATTTCCAAATCAGAAATGGTGATAATGAGCTGCCAGCTTCTATTTATAGACTTTTTGGCCTCTTTTTGTCACTTTTTTGGCCCCCCTTATTAGTTTATTTATATCAAAAACCATTTAGAGTGATCCAGGAGTTATATGGGAGGGATTTGATCAGGCTTTGGGACAATTTTCTTTTGAGTTTCGAAAAAATATTGACGGTCCATAATTTTTTTTTTTTCAAAAAATCAACTTGAGCATATAGGTTAGGATACTACCCCAACTTTTGCATCTCGTTGCCTTTTTCTTATGCTATAGGATCGATCCCATCAGGTTTTGACACAGAACTGTCATATCTACTCTAGAAGTGTCGCGACTTGGTGGTAGAGCTTACCAAAACATGGATGCCCTAGGTAGGTCCTGGTTGCATTATGGTGTCCATGCCATTTCTAAAAAACACTGTAGGCTTGGGAGTCTGTATAGTCTTTCTTGAATATGAGTTTGAGCCTCATTTGCATGAGTCTTTTTCACTCTTTGTCTTACCCTCAGGAATACCAAAATACAACGGGTCTCCTTTTAAGCCCTTTTCAGACCCTCTAAAAATGAAAAGATTACTGAGCAATCTTGTGACCTTTCATGCTTGTTAAACTGAAATTTGAAGTCACGTCTGTCCGATGATAGTTTACCCCTTTTTCGGTTTGGACGGTCAACTATATGAACAAAGGTATACTCTATCAAATTCCTATTCTTTAGAAGAGTATCCTCAGGTATAATTTTATTCCTTTTTCGGGCCCGAGGGACTAAATTTACGAAAAAGAAACCCCCACGGAGTCCATAGTTAATCTCTTTTCAGACTCCCTAAAATTGAAAAGATAACTGAGTGATCTTATTCTTTCACACTCGTTAAATTGGTCCATAAGAATATTCCTGACGGAGTCCATAGTTAAGCTTTTTTCAGACTCCTTAAAAGTGAAAAAATAGCAGAGTGATCTTGTCCTTGTCACACTCGTTAAAATGATTTTGAATTGACGTCTAATCAGTGCTAGTTTATCCCTTTTTCGAACTGACTAGACTATTGTCGAAAAAGGTACCCTAGCGGAGTCTCCTTTTATGATTTTTCACACTCTCTAAACATGAAAAACCACCGAGCTTACCTTCTCTGCGCTCGTTAAACTTACATCGAAGGACGTTACCATTGTGTGTTCTATCAACTGCATTTGCGTACCTAGCTGCGTTTTAACACCTTTGGCCGCCAAGAGGATTTTTCCCGAGTATCATCTTACCAGAACATCAGTCTTGTCCTTGTGCCTCGAGCTTGTATGTTTGCAGTACTCATTCCTCCATTGTAACGTAATATTCCTTTATTCTTTTTCAAAAATTATCAAAAAGAACAAAAAAATCAAATATACCCCAAAAAGAGGATGGGAAAAGTATTTTCTTTATTGGCAGCATAATGAGTCGCCCTTGGATAAAGTACATATGTCCGTTTGATCATCAGACTATGGGATGTAGTACGACCTTAGGAATCTTTTCTCACTACATAGAGTTGTGTCCTCCACCGTTTGGTTACTCTTCCAAACATATGGAGAGTTTGCGTTGCCTCCTGCTTCATAGACTTATGATTAACATATATGTTGTCTGAGTCTTATCACTTGTCGTGCTATTATCCAAGGGAAGTTCGTCACTAAGCCCAAGTCAACCCCTCTGCAATATGTCTCTTGTCCGTATACTCGGCCATCCTGAACGTCCAATCAAGTCCTTGTTTGAAATCACTGAAGCCTTCAGTTCGATCATCAAGATTATCAAGTCCATAACCGACGAGCCGTCAAAGACCTCTGGGTAGTGCAGTCGTACACTCATATTACACTCCTACCCGAGTTTTAGAAGATTTTGAAGTTGTTGCTTGAGCTCTGAAGTACAACCATTAGGTCAAATCAGCTTCTGGAAGATGGGTACTCTATATGTATATCTTTCTGATTTCGAGATGTAGCTCCACTGTGTATTATTCGCGGCTACTCTTTATAGTTATTTGACATGGATCTATAGTGTATTTTATTGGTAGCCATGGTTCTATTTTATCCCGAGCATGGGTATACCCGCCTCGGTGAGACATTTGTTCTTTTGCAGATGGCACCTCCTGGTTCCTGATCCTTGGGCTCACTCATTTAGCACATCAGTAAAGATTGGTAAAATATTGGTAATGTATTTCGGCCATCAGATGCTCTTCTTCCCTCACACATTAGGGGGCATCTGTTATAACCCTAAATTGCACCACACATGCTTACCTGGCATCAGGCCAACTCATATCCCTTCATTGCCAAAACATCTGCTGAACAACTCTTTGGAAATCCTCTTGTGTCAAGGCCCACGCGCCCTAACCCATTACTACACGCGTGTGCACGCTGGCAGGCCCACTACAACCCGCATGTACCTAACAAAGCAGAAAAAAGGAAAGTTGCCGACAGAACAAAAAGCTATGGGTCAGTTAACTGAAACTCCTGGCCATGCATGGCCGAGGGTTCGTCCAAAACCCTAGCTCCTTCTATCCTATAAAAGAAGGGGTAGGGATACCATTTGGAGGAGGAAAAAATATAGTGAAGAAACTCTGCACATTTAATTAATCCATTGTCCCAACCCTTTAGCCTTTCCTCATGCCAAAGGAGATTTAATGCAAAGTAGTTGGAGGACAAACGAAGAGGAGCCCAAGATCAGGATCAAGGAGCGGTGGCCGGTCTCGACTTTGATTGTAAGTTGATTCATTTTTCAAATAATAAAAGAATACTTTTCCCATCCCAATGCATGAGTTATCTATGGTTTGGTTAATTTATGCTTAATTTCTAACCCTCAAGTAGAGAAGTAGCATGCATGCATAGTTGTTTGTCTTGATTGCAGGTTATCTTTGGAAGGAGTAGCACAAGCAAGTGGTCAAAGCGCAATGAAGGATCTACATCGAATGTCGGAGACAAGGTTAGTAGTCATTCTCCATGCATGTATTGTGAAAGAGGGGTTTAAGTGTTGGGTGGTAGGTTAAAAGTAATTTCTTTACGATCAAAAATCTGCATGCAAGTCTGACCCTAGTTTGCTAGTCTGTAGGGTATTTTTCCCAACAACAACAAGTGGACAGGATCATGGAAGAGTAAAGAGATATTTTCTCCTCACCCATCGGGGTACAGATGCACTACCAAGTCAAGCATCCAATTGATCTAACCCTTGGTGCAACTCTGCCTAATGGACCAGTCTATCATCTCTCACTAATGGAAAATGATGAAATCAGGCGTTAGATCCAAGAGATGCTTCAAAAGGGGCACATCTGAGCCAACTCGTCCCCTTGCGGAAGCTTGATTGTATTGGTGTAGAAGAAAGACAAGAGTTGGCAACTCTGCATTGATTACAAAGCATTAAACAAAATAATAGTCAGTAACCGATACCCAATTCCTTGAATTGATGAACTTCTTGACCAACTCAAGGGGGGAAATTTCTTGAGCAAGATTGACCTAAAATATGGCTACCACTAGGTTCCCATTGAACTGACTGATGTATGGAAGACAACTTTCAAATCTAAAGAAGGTCCCTTCGTATGGCTGGTCATGCCCTTTAAATTAATAAATGCACCAACAACTTTCATGAGATTGATGGATGATGTATTGAGACCCTTCACCAACTCTTTTGTGGTGGTATATCTGGATGACATCCTCATCTTCAACAAAACTTTGGAGGAGCACATGCAGTATATTCAACAGGTTTTGAGCACTCTACGGAAACACAATCTATATGCCAACTTGGAAAAATGCTCCTTTGGCATGAATAGGGTCCAATACTTGGGCTACATTTTTATGAACATGGGGTACATGTGGATCCATCAAATATACAAATCATCCATGACTGGCCACCCCTGACCACACTAACTGAGATTCTTGGGACTTGCCAACTTATACCGAAGGTTTGTGTTGGGATTCTCCCACATTTCATGGGCCCTCAACCAAGTAACCAAGGACGATGGAAAGAAAAAGTTCACATGGGGGAAGGAACAACAACAAGCATTTGATGATCTGAAGCATCACTTGTGCTCAGCTCGATTACTCTCCTTACCCGATATGAAACAATCATTTGAGATTGATACTGATGACTCTGACTATGCTGTAGGCGTAGTTCTCACTCAACATCGTCATCCAGTAGCATACCATAGTGAGACACTCTCAGATACTGTCCAAAAATACCCCACCTATGACAAGGAAATGTATTCCATTATGCAAGCTTACCGTCAATGGAAACATTACATTCCGAGGAAAGGAGACAATCATCCACATTGATCACAAGCCTCTGCAGTTCATACAAACATAGGGGAAGTTATGGAATGACTAGCATCAAAAGTGGTCCACATACCTGCAACAGTTCCATCTCAACATCAAGTATAAGACATGGAGCACAAATCATGTCATTGACTGCCTCAGTCAACCTCCCATTATTGCACTCACCACCGTGCTCCATTCCTATGGGCATGAGGCATATGAGTGACCCCAAGTTTATCAGCGTGACCTTGACTTCACCACCACCTATCAACTCTTGGGTACATGCACAAATGTTACCAATTTTCACATTTAGGATGGACTATTATGTCTTCTGGGCCACCTCTGTGTTCCCATAAGAGAGAGTGCAAAGATGATTTGGGAGGATCACTACAGTCGAATGGTAGGACATTTTGGCATGTAGAAAACTGTGGTTGTTCTACAGAAATTTTTTTATGCCAAAACTTTGACATGAAGTCAACAAGTATATCAGATCTTTCACTGCCTGTACCATTGCCAAGCCAACCATCAAGAAGCAATGATTATTCACCCCTCTTCCTAATCCCAATAGGCCTTGGGAATCCATCTCGATGGATTACATGTCTAGCCTTCCATCCACCAAGAAAGGTAATGATTGTGTATTTTTGGTGGTTGATTGGTTTTCGAAGATGGCCATTATCACAGCTTGCAAGAAGAGCATCATAGCGGCAGATACTGCTAAGTTATTCTTTGAGCTATGGGTCCATTTTGGGATACTACAGACCATCATCTCAGATCAAGACAACAATTTCCTCAACACATTTTGGTCGAGTCTCTAGTCACTGTTGTACACCAAGCTCACTAAATCCACTACTTTCCACCCCCCAAAACGATGGCCAAATAGAGGTCGTCAATCAAAGGATTGTGCACATCCTATGCATGTATAAATATAAGCATCTATGTACATGGGATGCAAGTCTTCCCTATGTTCAACACAACTACAACTGGGCTCTCCATAGCTCCACCGAACATATCCCATTTAAGGTGGGGCTGGGATTCCAACCCTTGTGTCCCATTGATGTTGCACTACCTCTTGCAACCACACATGAAAAATATTCCCATGTTCAGTCTGAGGCTGACAAATCCACCAGATTAATTGAGTAGATTCAATACATCCACCAATAGGTCCATGAGATTTTGCAGAAAGCCAATGCGAAGTACAAGGAGCGCCATAATCAACAACATGTACCACACCAATTTCATGGATTTTGTAGAAATACAATGTGAAGTAAAAGCAACACCATAATCAACAACAGATACCGCACCAATTTTAGGTGGGAGACAAGGTATGGTTACATTTGTAGAAAGAGAACCTTATAGGGTCCCATCAGAATCTCCGTCTACTTCACTATGGGTCTTACACTATCACCAAGGCTGTGGGTGGCAATGCTTTTGAGCTCAACACACCCTTCCTTGGATTGCACCGAGTGTTCAATGTGGACCTCCTTTGACCATATTTTCCACCATTATTAGACACCTCAAAGATCGCAAAATAGTTGACACCAACATAGCTCAACCCTGACTACATGGAACATGCATCCACTGATCAGATCACAGACACATAGGTAAAGGGCACTCACCAACAACATATCCATCTTTATCGAGTTGTCAAGGCAGGGAAACTCCTGCACCAAGGCAAGTGGCTAACCCAGGGCCAAATTCAACAGACATTTCCTCACTTGATGGGGGCACTCAATGTAATGGAGACCATTGCTTCCTAAGGGGGGGGACTGATCCAAGTGGATGTTGGTGGCCACCCACCAATTCCAACTGGCTCATCTTGACAATTTTTAGTTTAGCATATTTCTCTGTAATGATGAAATTTCTTTGTAATTGTGGGTTCTTCACTTCCGGGGCTATCCTGAATCCCTACACAAAATTTAGGTGGATATTGGTGGCCGTCCACCTATTCCAACTAGCTTATTTTGGAAGTTTTCATATCAATACATATTTCTGTACTTCCAGGGCTGTTTTGGGGCCCTAAACATTGTTTTTTTTTTTGTCTTTGTTATCACTGAAATTTCGTCTGTAAATGGTCACAAGAATTCAGCATCACCAAACAGTTATGAGGTCACCCATGGACCAGAATTAACACAAAAGCATTCCCAAAGGGTCAAAACTATACAACTAGTGCAAAAATTAAAGGGCACTATGAAGACACAGGGCGTGCGCGCACATGCGCAAAATAGAAACACAAGATTCACGCACATGCGCACGATGCACGACTGTTGTCGCAAAAAGACGCACACCTGAGAAACAATGCATTTATGAGAGTGGTCAGTCTCCCACCCACTTCTGGTTCAGCTTCCAAGTTGATTTGACACTCAAATTTGGACTGGATTCAACTGGGTGGCTGGTCAAAGACCTAGAAATTCCCTAATTAGCCTCTTTACACACTACAAACTAGTTGGACAATACCTCAAAGGAATGATATAAAAAGGCCATGGATACACTTCATTTTTCAAGGAATTCATAGCAAAGTTATGATGACATTATTCTCTTGAGGAATCTTCTATCCATGCCACGAGTATAATTGCATCATTGCATTAGGCAATCCATCTCACCCCTTGAGTGGATTAGTAAATAATTCTTTCACCATTTTCATTTTTATTTTCAAAGTTGTAAGAAGAGCTTATTTGTGGGGGTCCAAGAGCCCTCCCTTGGAGGAAGAAGGGACTCATAGTCCTTTTTCTTCTTGGTGTTTTCTTTCACTAATATCAGCCTTATCATTGGTGACATGGGTCTCATTATTTCTTTTGTCCTTATGACCCTATGTTTATCAATTTAGTTGTTGTTTTATTTCTTAGTTTAATTCTTAGTTGTTGTTTTATATTTCTTTCTCTAACCCTTTTCCTTGCAGCTGTCCTACTTAGAAAACCCAACTAAGCTTGCAAGCACGTCTATTTTGCTCACTAAGGTGACAAAAGAGGCGCAATAGATTGGTGACTCCGTTGGGGAGAGGTATCAATTTACTACCCCATTTGGGTTTTTCTAGCTCTTCTTTTGGTTTATTTAACTTGCAGGTGCATTAACCGGCCTAAGCCGACCTGCCAATCATCCAATTCCAAGGTGAATTGAGAGAATTCCATCAAGAATTTTCATTCATGGCTGTGTGTCACCTATGCATGGGTTTTGTGGCCCATAGAAGTGCATTGTGCACCCAAGTCACAGTTCTGTTCTGCGCACGTGCACCCATTAACTCTTTTCGGTCTGCGCACATGCACTCTGTGCGCCTCTGTCTCCATTGAGACCCATGCACCTGTGAAAAAAATTCGCATTGTAAGGTTCTTGAGATGTGGGGAAGGCCCTTAGCCTTCTTAAAAGTGATTTTATGCATGTTTTAAAGCTGCACCACACTTAGTCCCCTCTTCATATAAAGGGGTTAGTCAAAACACATAGGCATTTAGGGGGTTAAAATCATTATTTCCTCTTTTGCTTTCATTTTCGCCACATGGATGGCTTGTTTTGACTAAAAATATAAGTTGGAAATAATTTGTAATCACATTTAACTTGCATTGGGACTAGAAGTTGGATAACAATCACTTAGTATGCTCTTCTCTCACGCCTCCAAGCGACCTTGAGAATCAGAAAAAGATTGTGGAAACAATTTCATCTCCCTTAAGAAGATTAAAACCTTTAGGAGAGGACAACAACCCTTCTTGGGACTCCTCTTAGTTTATTCAAACACATCTTAATATTGTAATGGGCCCGTACATTCCCACATGTCACAAAGATAAGATAGTGTTGAATTTTACTTTCTTAGCTTAAAACACTAAGGAAGTTTAAAGGTTTTGTAACAGGCCCATACATGCCCACATGATCACAATCTAGGATAGTTTCACAGATTTTCTTAGATTACATCACAATAGGGAGTTAAAGGAATAGTAACGGACCCACATGTCCACATGCTAGCTTCCTAGGGACTTTTGAATTACGCAAGGTTGTACCAAAGGCACTTAGTTAATTAGGTAATCAACACTTGTAAGGACCAAGCGAAGTGCACATGCAGCAAGGTGACACCTAATTCATTAAAAATTGGCATACTTTCACTCATTCACACACAAAAGTCACTTATCACTCACATAGCTTCTTCTTGAAACATGGAGGTCAAAGTAAGTTTCCTCCAAAGGGATTCCGAAACATCCCACCATTTTCTTGACGAAACTATCAACTCCCATTTTAAATTCAAAGAGGTTGGTTCACACCCCCAACCTCTCAAAACAACTACATCTAATTTTTTTCTAAAAACTCACTAAGTTTTCCTCCACAGGAGGTGCCAAAAGAAATTTTTTAGTCTAGGTAGGATTTTGGGGATAGGCATCCAAATAACTCCCCGTTATCTGGTTCTCACATTGTCAAAACCATAGAAGTTGTCAAATAGGGAACTGAAAATCCTCCAAGTCAAGTGTTCCTAACACCATAAGGCAGGGAGATACCCGTGAAGGGTTGAAGGCTGAGGTCCAGTTGTTCTGTGCATCCCCCTTTGAGGCACCCACCTCTTGGACGGGATCCAGCCCGTGACCCATTTTTGAGGCCAAAAATCTAAATGCCGCACTTTGACCGAGGTACCTAGTGACCAAATTTTAGGACATCTACCCAGGTGGAAATTGTGGGCTACAATTGCACCTTGATCGGATTTTGTGTGGCTATTGGGAAATATCGCCATCTCTTTTGGGATATGCCCCCTTTAACCCTCATTATAACTAATTATTTCATCCTTCACTAGTCTCTCTTCCAGTGACTTTAGACCCCACTGTTGAGTACTATTGGAAGGTCCAGTGCTATTTGAGAGGAAGGACGTTACGTCTTTTAGGACACGAGCATTTGTTTTATTTGATTCCCTATGCAGACAAAACCCACTTATCCACATATATATTTCTTTTTTAAACCACTTTATGTATGATGCACTTCTGATTACATTTTGATTTGGATATATATATTGTGTAAAGTTCAAAATTTGCAACAAAGGCTCTTGTTTCTTTATTACTCTCACCACCATTTGCACACATTCACTCAGCTAGTTGGAAATCATAGGGGACTCATAGAATCCCCATCGTTCCCGATGCTTGCTAAACCTCCCTCCTATCTTAGGGGGAGTGTCTGGTCTTGCCCACTCATCGGCACAACCATGTCACACTCTAGTGAGTGCCACTTTTTTAGGATCAACCTTGCTTGGTTCCACATTACCTGGGTGTTATCACTGAAATTTCGTCCGCACAGGGCGACAAGAACTCAACATCATCAACACAGAAAAACAATCATCCATGGCACAAGGATTAACTCCACAGCACATCAAAAGGGCCAAAACTATACAAAGTTGGCTAAAAAGA
>ML788837.1:793705-810555 GCA_009831015.1 Picea engelmannii
TGTTATTTAGTTCTTGTTTAATTCTTGTTCATACCTTTACTATTTTCTTTCTAACCTTTTGCATTACAGCTGTCATGACTAGAAGAGCCCAACTAGGCATGTAAGTGCTCACTTTTTGCTCACACATTGACGAAAAGAGCACGAACACTGGGTCCACTTCCCAAGGTCCTCCATCCACTTTCTCTCCTTTACACGAAAGCCGGGGGTCAACTTCCTCTCAAGGGGGAAGTACCAACCCACCTAGCCCCCCTCGAGGGTCAGGTTCACAAAACACTCCTACTATGGAAGGAGCTAATCCTCAACCAACACTCTTGATGCCATATTTGGCCTCTCTTAACATACCAGATCTAAGAGAAATCACCAATGATAGTATATTGCATGACCCCACATGGCCTGCAATGCCCACCAAACTACCTTCAACATCCCCAAATTTGAAGGAAAGGCAGGAGATGACCCTACCAACCATGTCATGACTTTTCACCTATGGTGCTCTTCCAACAACATTATGGATGATTCCATCAGATTGCGATTATTTCAATGCTCACTCATTGGCCCATCATCCAAATGGTATGTAGATGAAAAATCAGGGTCCCATGCGACTTTCGAGTCCCTGGCCAAAGCATTTTTGACCTTCTTCCAATTACCAATCCGCCATGACAATGATCTGGAACTACTCTCTAATTTCAAACAAACCTCAGCCACACATATCACTGATCACATTCACGAGTGGCATAGGCGATGTAGTTTGTGCAAAGTAGAAAACACCAAACAACAGTGTCTTGACTGGTTTCTTAGATCACTTGTCTCTCTCCTCGGTAAAGATGTAGCTTCCACCTTCCCTCAATTAGAAGAAGAAGCCATCATTAAGGCTCAACAATACGACCTCATCTATTCACAGTCAGGGTACTTATACACTGTACTTCCTGATCTCCCAAAACCTGTGCCGTTTGGCCAAGACAAACCTGGGATGTCTCACTCAACAGACAAACTGATTGGTAATACCATTCACCATGGTCCACAACCCCAACAACCACCAATGTATGGAACACCTCAATACCCACCGGCATATGGGGGCACCTCTTATTACCCCCCACCCCTTTATCAACAACCATACCCTGTTGCTATGCCTCTACCCATTAGTGGGCCACCGCCGACACCCCCCATACAACCACCTATTCAAACAAGTTCTAGTACCCCCTCTACCTCAGCTTATAGTACTAGCGAAAGCACCATGCCTTCCTATGTACCTTATGGATTTTTACCCCCACAAAATTCGTACTTTACATTTCCTGGTCCCCCACAACCCATGGCTCCCCCACATCCTCATGCTGGGGTGAATTTTGTTCAAACCTCTCCCATTCAACAATATCAAAATTTCAAATAGTTGAATACGACAAATCCGACCCACCCGTCAAATAATGCCAAAAAGAAAGGAAGAAACAGGAACAAAAACAACCCAGGTCAAGGCGAGAATCAACCCCAGCATAACCAACCTACTGGGGGCAACCAGAACCAAGGGAATCAGAACCCCCAGGGGGGAAATAACAATAGGCGTCAAGGGAGAAATAACAATAATGTTAAAACCAACTTCCCTTGTGCCCTTCACAGTGAGTGGTCATTATACTCATCATTTCCCCCAAATCGCTGATTTCAAACTGCTGAAAGACTCAGGCAGTCTACCCCATTCTCCAATACTGCCTTCCCCTTAGCAAGCCCCACAACAATACGTACACCAACCCCCTCTATCATGATGCAAAATCCTATTCCACACCAAGGTGTGATAAACACCCAACATGACACACAACCTCCCCCACCTCAAGTGGGACAATACCTCAATCCAAACAATCTAGCAGATCGCACGATCCTCCTCACTAGTGAGGAAGAAATCCTTCTGCAAACACACAATCGTTAGTATCATGCACCCACTGAGTCTCCTCCCATTCCTCTAGAGACAATCCCCGCACCAACGGGACCCCCGTTAGTGATCCCTCACCCTAACACAGAACCACCTCTTTTCATCCCTCGCATCCCATTGCGCAGGAATGACCACAACCCACAAGCTAGGGCAACTCATAATTACAGTTTGGTTGATGACTTAGCACAATCCTTGGCTGCCATGTTAGTCTTAGAAGTCCTTCAAACTTGTCCCACTCAGCGGAAATCATTAATTTCCACCTTAAGGGAAGTCGACCCCACAGATACTCGACTCATTAGCTTTGATCTCGACAACGAAGAACCTCGCCTTCCCGCTTTGATCGCTTTTCAAATCCCAGTGAAAATATGGAACATTACAGTTCATCAGTGTATCATCGATGAAGGTGCATCTACATACATTATGTCCAAATCTGTATGGCAGAAACTTGGTTCCCCCGAAATCATACCCTCTACCATTACCTTATGAGCTTATGACGACCGACCATCATCTAATGAAGGGCTTTTCCAAAATGTCCCCATCGAACTCGGGGGCAAGACCATTCTCATCGACATCGAAGTTATCGACGCCCCACTCGATTATAATATCCTATTCGGTCATAGCTACATGTATGCTATGAAGACAGTTGCCTCTTCCATCTTTCGAACAATGATGTTTCCCCATAACGAAAAGATCATTACCATTGACCAAGTCTCACATTACGAGCCTAACCCTTCTGCCAACATCGATAACATTCTTCCTCTCATCCACACGAGTCATGACACGTACCCACTCATCGAAATGGGTCCTGGAATTTTCAAAGATCCATCATTGTTAGGAACTTACCATGGGGCACCATCGCTCCTTCATCCTTCCAATCAAGTATGCGTCGTATCATCTAGCATAATTGACATAGAGGATACCCTTCCTCCTAGGGAGGCTTCTATCATATCTGACGTCCCACTAGTCACAAAACTCCCCCCTCATGAGCCTCCTGCGAATTCATCGACCCCGCCAGTCCATGATTTCACCTCTCCCCAAGGCCATATCCCAGTTTGGGAAACAGTTCCCCAAGCCATCACTCAAATCCCCTTCTTTTACCCTCCACCTAGCATCAAAGCTTTCCAATTAGCCGCAACTCTTACCCTCCCTAATATGGTGTTAGCAATTCCATTTTGGTATTTACATCCACTCGAGATGGTCCCTCAACCATCCCTTCCCCCCCAAATAGAAGGAATCCCAATGACGATTCCCATACTCACTCCTACCATACCCTCTCCACCCTCACTCACTACTCTCCCTGCTACAGCTGGGGGCAGAAGAAAGAAGAAGGAGCCCACAACTCCACTTCCCCCGTGCGTCCAACCCCCTTGCATGCTATGTGAGAAAGATGGACACCAAACCAACAACTACCCATCTCTACCAGAGTTACAGAATTTGATTCCACTCAATCAAACTCCCTCAACACTTGCCACTATAGCCAGTACTGCCGCTACCACCCCTCATTCAAGTAGTAAAGGGTTGTGAACCAAATTTGCTTATGCTATATGTTCAGAATATGGCCATTATACCCACCATTGCCCAGCACTTCCATGCTTTCGGTAGACATTAGCCACAGTACGCCAAAGCTTCCAGAGCGAACCCAGTCCAGCTATGTCATGCCTAGCAAAAATCACTGACATCCATTATGTCACAACTTCCATCAATGAATGTATGAGATGCCCTTGCTCTCTATGTGAATCCTTAGATCATTTTACATACCAGTGTCCTATGATCATTGAATATAGGAAACGCCAAATGAACCTGCTTCAAAGACCCACAGAATCGATGGTTGACCTTACCTCGTCACTAGAGATTCTTCATCTCATTTCTCCCAAACCCGAGGCCCTCCCCATGCCTCCATGGTTCTTGGATGACTTATTCGAGGATTCACCCCCAAATCCCCCCAATTCTCCCACCCATTTCCCTACAAAAATTTTACATCCCACTACCACAGGTACTCCTCAGTACTTCTATATTTGGTTTATGTCAAGCGAACCATCACAATTCCCTTGCGTCGTTCCCCTTGCTTCTTCATCACCAGGGGGCATCCACACAACAATAGTCACCGATATAACTCTTCACGACCCCTTGTATTCCCGCCAATTCCACTGTGACGAGGAAATACTAGAAGAGTTAAACAACCCTGACTACCCATGGGATGTGCTACACCACCGAGCACTCTTCTTTCCATAGGAAGCCTCTACGCCTCCTAACCAACACCCCATATACGCGGTCGAAACCAAGGATTTTATCCCATCAGGGCATATCGACTGGTTCAACAACCCCATTCCTGCCCCATATTCTTTTGAAGAAGGCAACATGGCCAACATTTCCCCGACCATCCAAATCAACATTTCCATAAAAAATAGCGTCATCGAGGAAATCACCATTGGAACCGCTTGCAATCCTAAATAAATCACCACCTATAAAACCGTCTTCCAGGAATATCGGGATATTTTTGCCTGGTCATACACAGAAATGCCTGGCCTTGATCCCTCTATCGTCGAACATCGCATCGACACCTAGCCTGACATTACACCCATTCGTAAAAAACAACGACCGCCACATCCATCCAAAGCAGTGGCCATCAAAGCCAAAATTGACAAATTACGCCCGACTGGGTTCATCTACCCCATCACCTATACCTCATGGGTTTCCAACCCTGTACCCGTTAATAAAAAACAGGGCACTATCTGCATCTGCACGGACTTTTGTGATCTCAATCACGCATGTCCCAAAGACAACTTTCCAATGCCTTTCATCGATCAAATTATCGACGACTACACAGGCCACAAGGCCCTATCCTTCATGGACAGTTTCTCTGGTTATAATCAAATCCAAATCCACCTCGCCGATCAATACAAAACCACATTCACTACCCCTTGGGGTACTTTTGCATATCGTGTCATGCCATTTGGCCTAAAGAATGCTGGCGCAACTTTCCAATGGGATATGACATACATTTTTCACGATTTCGCTCATATCATCTTCGCATACTTGGACGACCTCACAACTCGATCCAAGAAGCACACCCAACATCTTGATTATTTACGAATCATCTTCCAACGATGACGTCAATACAACATCCGCTTGAATCCCCTCAAGTGTGTATTCTGCATCACCGTGGGGTTCCTCCTCGGATTCATCTTTTCCCAAAGAGGTATTACCGTGGACCCCATCAAAGTCCAAGCTATCACCGAAATTCCACCTCCCCAGAATTTATGTCAACTCCAGAGCCTCCAAGGCAAGGCTAACTTTCTACGATGATTTGTCCCAGACTATGCCACTTGCACACATGGTTTCCTTCGCCTACTACGTCACGGCATCCCATTTTACTTGGATGAACATGCCCAACAATCATTTGATGATCTTAAAATGGTGCTCTCCAACGCCCCTTTAATTAGTGCACCTGACTACAATCGCGACTATATCCTCTACATATCATCATCAATTGTGTTAGTAGCATGAGTTCTCATTCAGCTAGGTGATGACAATCATGAGCATGTCATTTATTACGTTAGTAAAAACCTCTCAGGGCCACCCTTGAAGTATAAACACGAAGAGAAACTAGCTCTTGAAGTCGTCCTCACAGTTCAGAAACTGTGTCACTACATTCTATTTCGCACAACTAAGGTTGTAGCAGATTCCAACCCTATGCAATACTTGCTCAGTCGTCGACAAGTTAATGACAAATTTGTCCGATGGATCATTATCCTTCAGGAGTATGATCTTGAATTCTCAACACCCAAGAGAAAGAAAGCCCTTGTTCTCTCCAAACTTTTCATGGCCCTCCCCTCTGACACCACCAATGCACCCATCAATACCGACTTTCCTGACGAACACCTCTTTTACATCACTTCAGATGATCCTTAGTACGACGACCTCCTCATCTACCTCCGAACTCAAAAGTTCGGTAACCACCTTTCATGAGATGATCGTCATCGTATTCGCCACTAGGCCCCCCGCTACCTCCTCATCGAAGACATCTTATACTAGTGAGGGGTCGAAACCATTCTTAGTCGATGCCTGACCATTGATGAGGCCGATAGAGTCTTGAACAGCTGCCATAGCGGCGTATGTGGGGGCCATATTTTGAGAATATCCACTGCTCAGAAGATTATCCGAGTAGGTTACTTTTTGCCTACCTTGTTTCACGATTGCATTAACGCCGTGAAACAATGCGAGAAGTGTCATCTTTACGCCAACAAATCCCGAGCACTACCCGCTCTTCTTCATCCAGTCATCATTGCCGACCCTTTTTGTAAATGGGGCATCAACTTCATGACTTGTAATTCTCCATCCAGCAATGGACACACATACATTATTGTCACAACCAATTAATTCACCAAATGGTCAGAATCTATGCCCACCTTCAACAATACCGCTGACACTGCAACACATTTTTTCTTTAACCATGTCATATCTCACTTTAGAGTACCACTCCAACTAGTTTCCGATCATGAGAAACACTTTGCGAATGAGATTTTCGTCGAACTCTCATCTTGGTTAGGATTCTCTCACGAGTTTTCCTCACCATATTACCTTCAGTCTAACAGACAGGTCGAAGCAGTTAACAAGGTCCTCAAGACCATGTTACAGTGCATGGTTAATAAACATAAGACCAATTGGCATCATATGTTATTTTCTGCGCTATGGGCTTACCGTACGACTGTGAAAACAGCTACTGGGTTCACACCATTCCATCTAGTCCATGGGGTGGAGGCCACTCTTCCCATCGAGTGCGAAATTCCCACCTTACACACCGCAATTGCGCTATTATCCGACATTGCCCCAATGGAGCAACGCCTGCTGAACTTAGAGTCCCTGGATGAAGATCGTCGATCCTCATTACAAAACAATGAGGCAGCTAAAAAATGATCAAAGGCCACCTTTGATCGACTTGTCAACCTTCGCTCATTCCATGAAGGTGACCTCATCCTTGCTTATGATATCGCTCATGATACCTTTGGTCATGGAAAATTCAAGTCACTATGGCATGGCCCCTACATCATCCAACATTGTCTCACCAAAGGCGTATACATCCTGGCCTCTCCTGAAGGCCTCTCTCCTAAAGAACCCATCAACGGGTTATACTTAAAGAAATTTTATGCTTAAACATAGTCATTCTACTTTAGGTTATTTCTTTTATAGTGTTTTTAATCTTTTGTCCATCCCCCACATCTAAACTATAATTTGTGCTATTGACAGATGCTTCCTCCACCAGCCCACCACATCGGTTACGCCGACGATGCTAGCCGTTGGACACAAAATCTTGCTTCGGCCGCTTGGGCTCTCTACACCCCCTCACATGAAATGCTCCATTCGAGCGGCATATGTTTGGGTTCAGCGACCAACAACCAAGCCAAATACATTGCCGTCATTGGCCTCCTCGCCGATGCCCATCATCATCGTATTCATCACCTTAGCATCTTTCTCGACTCTCAACTAGTCATTGTCTAGGTCAACAATGTGTACCACGTATGCGATCCTTTCCTCTTTCGCAAATACCTACAGGTTAGAATTTTATCTCGACATTTTGATTCCATTACATTTACACCTATTCCAAGACAATTGAATCAAATTACAGATAACTTAGCTAATATTGTGTTAGACTGGCATATATCACATCAAGATACCTCTACACATACATAAACATATCAACAACTTGTCACAGCATATATAGATTAGGCATCATCAACACATTAACAAAACACATGTAAACACCACATAGATCTCAAAATGTATACTCATGTATATATAAAACTGTCCACAGTGCCATCCAAATGTTTACATACAAAAATACAAGTATCCGCGGGCTAGTGAAGCACCTCGGTACAAAATGGGCTCACCAGCCTATATACAAAAATACAAAAATACATAGAGCACCACTCAAGGTGCCTCTAGATCACCACCTCCTGCCCCTCCCTCAGGGGGTGGTCCCCCACCCACTACTGGTCCCTCCTGACTAGGAGGTAACTGTCCAGTCATAGCATCACCTGCTACTACTGCTCGTCGTACCATGGCCTGCCATGTCGGCGGAATCCCCACACACTTCTCCAGGATGCTCTCATCCTGGATACGCGACCACATGCCCTCAGGCATGCCCTGTAGCACTACCTCTAGGCAGCGACGAATGTCCTCAAAATATGCTCCGGCATCCGCTGGAGGAGCATGTGATGGCTCGACACCCGGGTCATCAAACCGACGTCTCCTCGATGCTTTCTCAAGATCAGCTGGTCTCACCTCGACGTCCTCACACCGATGTCTCTCTCCAACCCACGACTATCTCCCCAGCTCCTGGCAAGATGACACCCTCAACAACTCCACCTCACGCCCGCGAGGTGCCACATTTGCACATACACACAAACGAATGATAGTATCAACATCTATACCAAATACACATGTCATGCTATCTCAATATATATATATATATATATATAAAACTCATCAACATACCTCGATGGTCAAAAACCTCCCTTGGAGGTAACACCATGTCTAGATCCTCCTGAAAGTCAACACCAGCATAGGGGAACTGCAATATCACCTGCAACATTTTCCGCCACACCTGCGCCGTCTTAGTTGTGAAGAAGTGGCCACCCTCGCCACCACCGTAGTGAAGCAAAACAGTCGACCACCACCTCAGTTGCGGCTCTCGCACCCCAGGAGAGCCCAATAAAATCCTAGGGCGCAACATAGGCACCCTCTCCAAAAACCAGGCCACTAGGATGGACCCAAAGGCAAACTCTCCTGTATCCATGGACTGACAGTGGTCCAACTTCCCTACCATCCTAGCATGTAGCGTAAGCCCCCAGGCGAAGTGCTCACTGACCAATACCCTCTCCCTCACACATAGTTGACCACCATTGATCCACTGCGTCGCAAGGGACCCATACACTCTCACAATCATTGCTGCTATACAACGATGCACTAGCGCATCCATTGCCCAAATGCTCATTACAGTGCCTGACATAAAGTTCACCCCCGAATAGAACCTCCAGCCCACTGTCACTAGCACCACATCCCTAGGTAGCACTGGCTTCGCTGGTAGAGGCCTTCCCCAAAACAGGAGCCCAGTCAAAAAATATATGTCCTCCACCGCAGTGAAGGCAATATTCTCTCCCTGCACTATGAAACAATGCAGGTCTGGACTCCACATTTGGATAAGGAACTGCAGGAGATACTCTTGCACCCGTATCAACGGGAACTCAAAGAACTTTAGCAGCCCACAGGCTGCCAAAGTAGCACGTACCCTCGGATCCTCAATCGCCACAACATCTCTCAACTGGGACCAATCTCGCTCTCGCCAACCAATGGGCATCGTGCAAAATGATTGCCTGCATCCACATAAAACAGTCCTAAGTCAGCCAATGGACCATAAACAACATTAAAAATATAAGTTTTACACCCGTCAACCTTGCCTCTAAGGCGCGACTATTTAACCCACAGGCACGCACACATGCGCGCCTATTCACTCCACAGGTGTGCACGTATGCACGCCTGTCCACTCCATAGGCACGCCTATCCACTCCATAGGTGCGCTCTTAGGCATGCATGAGTGCGAGCCTGCTCAACATATAGGGGCACCTTCATGTGCCCATGTCACGAACACAGGCACACATTAAAGCGTGCCTGTCCAATACACAGCCACGCACACATGCGCAGCTGTGCAACCAATAGGCGCGCACATAATGCATGCCTTTGTCCCCCTTATAGGCACCCCCATGCACGCCTATCTGGTGGGAAGGTGTGCACTTGTGTGCGCATACTTCTGGATCGCTCACGCACGTGGGGGCCCACACGCATAAAACCCCCTGTACGGCCCTCCATACAAGCCCTACCCAAAAATGGAAACCCTACTTCTATGTAGGATGATCAGACTACTAACTCGAAGTTCGCTGGTCCTCGATCAACTGCCTCGTTCTCCCAAAATCTCCAAATCTCCTTTGAATACTTCTCGTCCAGTCACTATAGCAACAAGTATAAATGAGGTGGCAATGTGGGCCCTACAACTATATATAGGCCTTTTCGCCAAACTTCCACTCACCATTCCAGGAGCTCCAAGTGTCTGTTGTCCAATCCATCTTCAGCCATGGGATCAAAATCCCATCATCTACATCATGACAGTCCCCGGACCACTTTTCCTCCTTAGCCCCTAGGGCACCATTTTTTCATACCCCAACCAGGTACGCATGCTCATATTTAAAAATTATCAAATACATGCTCGTATGTTTGATTCTCTTCAGATTTTTTTCACGTCGAGTATTTGGGTTTCATGTGTGCAGGTACTTGGTCATCATACACCGATGCAACCCCTTCAGGTATACACTCAGCACTGGCATGTAGTCTTTCCCTCTGAATCTCACTTGCATCTCCAGTCACACCCTCTGACATTCGCCTCTAGGATCCCCATCTCCGGCTCTACAGTACCAACCCCTCCATTCACATCTTTGGTACTGTCACCCAGTAGCACTCTTACCCACATGAGTTGTCCCATTCATAGCACCCTTTTTCACATTAACACTCATGCTGTTTTTCAAACCTTCAGGGATGGGAGTCCCGATATTCTTACATTCTGTCACGAATCAACCACATACTCATTCTCCTCATTTTTCTATCTTTCCCACCAGACTCCTAGATTATCTCTTAAAGGTCCTATTTTTGACTGCACCTCCGCAGTATCATGAACCCTCCATTTCATCCACAATCAGTTTGCCCATCTGCGAATTTCCCTTCATTTCACCTACCTCGTATAGAAACCCACCCATGGGGCCCCCACCCTCCACCATTTCTCCGAGAAAATTGTGCCCTACCCAGGCCAACCATGTTACATTGGGGCACCCGTTTCTGTATTTGTACACTTATCTCAAATTATTCTTTATTTATTGTACAAACACCTTTGTTTCCAGCATTTACATTACCTTCTTGTCATCACCTTTGGCGACCTTCTTCCCTTTTTGGCAAACGCAACCCATGTCACCCTTGGTTGGGGAACTCTTTATCATCTACCCTTATTGACATCGTCCATATCCTCTGAGTATCCCACAGGCCACTTACCTCTGCCCTATGAGTTTATTCACTTTGTCCCGCCTCTTTCACAACTTATCCCACGTCTTGTTGTCCCCCTGACACTTGACTTAGTTGAACGGTTGTGGCCACTTCTACTTCGCATATACCCCCAACCAAGGGCAGTCTTGAGTCTCCATACATCTTTACTTCGACCATGTACCTCCTCCAATTCCTAACCTCACCTTGTAGATTTCACGAAGCCCTCTGCTTCTGGGAGTCACATCTCCCTTTTGTCGACATCAACACAGTTTTCCAGAAGGGTGACAGTATCTTGATTCTCATTACCTATCCAATGAGAGATCTTAGACGACACATGGATAACCACAATTGCTCCCTGCTGTCGTTGACCCCCATAACATTCGACGTCAACACTTTCTCATGTTACGGTGGGTCTTACTTTGCAACTATTGCAGTTATTTCTTATATTCGTCGAAGACCTCTGAACTTGGCTGGGCTATCAATGCCTACAGAATTCGTGATACTTCTTACAGATATCGCTACCTACTGTTTAGAGTATGTTCCTCCATAGAATTGTCTTCTTCCTTTATCACGATCATCCCCGAGGGCACTGCAGTTGTCTACATCAACACTTCATTCCCTTTTTGAGTTACATGACACAAGCATGGGGCATGCCTGCCTCGTTTGTACACAATTTATTTATACACACCTTATGGAAGGTCGGGTTCTACAGGTTCCTTTCTCCCTCCAACGGATCGCTCTAGACAATCCCACTATCGCTCTCTCTTACAACAACACTCTCAGTAGAAGAAACATTGTTGGATTTCGGCTATATGTATGCTCCTAACCTCATCCATCAGGGGGCATCTGTTATCACTGAAATTTTATCCACAAATGGTCATAAGAATTCAGTATCGCCAAATAGTTATGAGGTCACCCATGGACCAGAATTAACACAAAATCATTCCCAAAGGGTCAAAACTATACAACTAGTGCAAAAATTAAAGGGCGCTATGAAGACACAGGGCGCGCATGAACATGCACAAAACATAAACGCAAGATTTGTGCACATGTGCACGATGCACAACTGTTGTCTCAAAAAGCCACGCACTTGAGAAATGATGCATTTATGAGAGTGGTCGGCCTCCCACCCACTTCTGGTTCAACTTCCAAGTTGATTTGAGACTCAAATTTGGACTGGATTCGACTGGGTGGCTGGTCAAAGACCTAGAAATGCCCTAATTAGCGTCTTTACACACTACAAACTAGTTGGACAATACCTCAAAGGAATGCTAAAAAAAGGCCATGGATACACTTCATTTTTCAAGGAATTCATAGCAAAGTTATGCTGCCATTATTCTCTTGAGGAATCTTCTATCCTTGTCAAGAGTATACTTGCATCATTGCATTGGGCAATCCATCTCACCCCTTGAGTGGATTAGCAAAGAATTCTTTCACAATTTTCATTTTTATTTTCAAAGTTGTAAGAAGAGCTTATTTGTGGGGGTCCAAGAGCCCTCCCTTGGAGGAAGAAGGGACTCATAGTCCTGTTGCTTCTCGATGTTTTCTTTCACTAATATCAACCTTATTATTGGTGACATGGGTCTCATTGTTTCTTTTGTCCTTATGTCCCTATGTTTATCAATTTAGTTGTTGTTTTATTTCTTAGTTTATTTCTTAGTTGTTTTTTTATATTTCTTTCTCTAACCATTTTCCTTGCAGTTGTCCTGCTTAGCAAACCCAATTAAGCTTGCAAGCACCTCTATTTTGCTCACTAAGGTGACAAAAGAGGCGCATCAATATTGCCATAGTTAAACCATATATGGATTCAAATTTTGACAAAACAATGTGTATTTCTTGAAAATACCTTTCTAACGAGCTATCACATGTCTAAAATAGAGGTCGTATGTAAAAGTTATGACCCCGGGAAGTTGAAGTACCAATTTACCCATCGAGGCCCACATAAATTTTGGTGTTTCATATCCTAGGGTTAAGTTTTTGAATGTCTAGGGTTTTGGCATTCATGAGTACTGTTAAAATTTCCTCTGGAGCCTCATTGTAATCATTCTGCTTAGATGAATGCACATAACAACGACATCTCTTCTTAGAGATAACTACCACCATTTGAGCAAGTTGTTTCAGTTCTGCAGTTTTACAGTTTCAACCTATTCTCTTTATTCAATAAAATTTATTGTTCATTGGATATCTGTTGTTATTCTTTGTATCTCTGTGTTATTATATTCAATCTATTATTCATTTCATTCCGCTCATAAATCTGGATCATTATCGCAGACTCTTTGTATGCACTACATGTAGGTACTAATTCTACTTGTCCTTCTTCTATAAAAATTTTGCCTCAAATGACTTGTAAGACTGCATCAACTAAAGGTGACTCAGATTCAAAATTAAATGTTACCTTAAAGTTTCATATGCGCTTCTCCCAATCCTTCATTCCTTTGCACACTTCTAGCTCTAAATACTATTTCCTGGGAACTGTCTCCAACATATGTATGAACCTGTGCATCCATTACTTCTTCGACACTTGCTTCCAAGTTGTAAAACATCATGCCACATGATCCTTCAGATCACTCATCCGGGTATACTTGGGCATAATGTTCTCTATTCCGAACCTGATTTGCATGGGCATTTGTCAATGTTTCCAGTCCTCTATCCCTTCCTTGTGGGTTTCCCACCATCTCGTTGGGGTTTCTCTCAGTGCAACATCTAATGCTAACAAATTTTGTTGTTCAGGTATTTTCAGCTCGAAATAATTAACAAAAGAACTTACCTCAGTTAATCCTTCAAAATTTAGCATATCGTGTACCTCTATTCCGATCTAGCAGAAAGAGTGAGTAATGTGTGCACAACTTCTGGTCGACAGTTCATGCAATCAATGCTGACAATGTTCGAGTCCTTCCTCCGAGTTTGATGTGCAAGAGCTTATGCTTCTTCAAATAAGTGCACCATCTGTAGTGGGATTGATGTAGTCATCCATGCACACTGTCATATTATATAAGTTATCATTTTCCTTTCTTGTGGGCTCCACATATCTTCTTGCCTCCATAGGGTTTAATGGTGAAGTGACCTTTAAGCCTCCTCCTTAAAAAATCATCCCTCTTTTCTTCTAGTTGATAATCAACTGATTGTCGAAGGCCCAATAAAGTCCAAGCAAAGTTGGGTATGACTGACTATTATCCACAATCTCGATGACTTCAAAGTCATCTACACTATGCACTCCATCTATGTTCACAAGTACTCCTACCAGTCTCTCGATCGATATTATCTTATGCTGGTTAGCCAACCTCAATTGGATAGTTGACCACACTATATTTGGTATCCCCATCATCTCCCATGTCTGTCTTGGCAGAACATTGATGTCTGATCCTAAGTCCAATATGACATTATCCATGTCATATTCCCCTATCTTCGCACTTAATATGAAATCTTTGTTTGTCCTTTTCTTGCGCAAGACTTGGTTTACTACTTTCTGTTTCGTAGGTACTTCTCAGTCTTGTGTTCATTGATCAATCATTCAATGCAGGGTTTGCAGTGTTGGCTTATCCTCCATCATTTCTAAGCATCTTTTGAGAAATTATGTTAAAGTGTTTACCTTCTTGATCGACCTGTCTGGAATAGTGTGATCATAAACTGGTGACATATCATACATGGGTGGTGGTATTGATGTTGACACTATCTAATCTAGTCCTAGTATCTCCTTCCTTCCTTGTTGATAAGTTTCACTTTCTTTCCATGGATTGAATGTTGGCACGGGTTCAACTACTTTCCTTATTATCTGTTCCACTCCCTTTCCTTTCTCTGTCACATCTGGTCTGGTTCTTTTTCCATCGCACGTAACAACTGCTACTCTTAGCTGATCATCGCTTTCTTCAATGACTATCATCTGCAGGTTCAGGTTTTGATTCTGATATTGAGTTTGAAGTTGGTTTTGATTCCCTCTCGCCTACTACTTTCCTATCAATTGGGGACAATCTTCTGTCACATGATCCAAGGCTCTGCAATATGTGCATGTTATGCAAGGATTTGGGAAATCTCTTGCTAAATGTCTCAGTTGATTACAATTGTAAGGGATTATTGGTCCTCTGCCTCCTCGACCAAATCCTCCATGTCATCAACCTCTACCGAAACCTCCACATCCACCCTAATTAAAGCCTCTTGGAGTGTTATACTGTGGAATTATTGCCTCTGCTGTGAAATTTTCTTCCTGAATTATGTACACATCTAAAGTGCACTCTCTGATTTGGATTTTATGAGCAGAACAAAATGACTACAGATTATTACCAAATTCTTAACACAGAATAACAGAGATACAGTAAAACTGGTTTTCTATTACTGTAAAATGCAGTGGAAAACAAGCTTGCTGGAATGGTGGCGGCTTATCTCTAAGAAGAGATGTGACAGCTGTGCTCATTTGCAAGAAGATGATTACAATGAGGCTCTCAAGGCCTTTTTACAATAAATAGGATTTTCAAAAACCCTAAACATCCAAAAACCTAACCCTAGGAGATGAAGCGCCAAAAGTCATGTGGGCCCCGTTTGGGTAAGTCAGTACATCAAATTCCTGGGGTCGTAACTTTTGCATACGATCTCCGTTTTAGGCGTATGATAGCCCATTGGAAATATCTATTCGAGGACTACAACAGTTACACAAAACTTCATGATAAAATTTTGCAACCGCAACATGCACTAAAAAACGTCGTTTAGGGCCTCAAAATGGCTCCGGAAGTTTAGGACCCGAAAAACTGCTAAAAATAGTAAATTATCAAAATTGCTAGAAAGTTGTTTTGAGCCAGCTGGGAAAGGAGGGTGGCCACCGATATCCACCTGGATAAATCCTCCATCCTTAGGAAGCAATGGTCTCCATTGTGTTGAGCTCCTCCATCAGATGAGGAAATTTTTGCTGAATTTGGCCCCGGGTGAGCCACTTGCCTTGGTGTAGGAGCTACCCTGCTTTGATGACTCGATAAAGCTGGATCCTTTGTTGTTGAGTGCCCTTGATCTGTGTGTCCAAAATCTAATCACTGGATGCCTATTGTATGTAGTCGGGGTTGAGCTCTGTTGGTGTCAGCTATTCTGCTACATCTGAGGTGTCCAATAATGGTGGGAAATAAGGCCGAAGGAGGTCCACGTTGAACACTGGGTGTAGGCCAAGGAAAGGAGGAATGTTGAGTGCACAATAATTATCCCCCACAACCTTGGTGATGGTGTATGACCCATATCGGAGTGGGCTAAGCTTCCGATGGGGTCCTGTAAGGCATTCTTTTTGCAAGTGCAACCAAACTTTGTCGCCCACCTAAAACTTATGCAGAACCTGATGTTGATCATGGTGCTGCTTGAACTTGTCATTAGACTTATGTAGGATATCTTGAACCTATTGGTGGATGTGCTAGATCCTCTCAATGAATTGGGTGGCTTTGTCAGCCTCAATTGGAGTAGGAGAGGAGTCGGTTGAGGTGACCGCAAGGGGAAGTGCAACATCTATGGGACCCAATGGTTGGAATCCCAACCCCACCTAAAAGGGGCTGTGATCGGTTGAGCTATGCAGGGCTCGGTTGTAGCTATGCTAGACATAAGGAAGACTCTCATACCATGTGCGAGGGTTCCTGGAATTATACATGCGCAGGATATGCACGATCATTCGATTTACGACCTGTCAGGCTGCTAAATTGTAGCTTTTAAGTGTCCTGAATCACTAAATTGTCAAACGAGGATTGGTATACTTCGAGCTGATACACAGTATGTGCAGGCAAGCGTCTAGTCTTTATTCGAATGCTATCCTAAAAATAAAGCACACACCTATTCTAAGAATTTGAATTCTGATGACTAACTCAAAACTGAGCATTTCCTATGGAAT